>JANQAP020000583.1:6670800-6697005 GCA_026874005.2 Erythroxylum coriaceum
TTTCCTTAATCTCTCTTTGAGCTCATATGTACTGAAATTTTGGGTCCTAACCCTTAATATGAGAACGGGATGTTACAGAATAGATGAAACACTTCATAACATGTTTATAATAATCCAATTTTCCCTTTTATGTTTTAATTATTTATGATAAAAATATAGCTTGTCAAAATTATGGGATGAGCTAAAAAAATTTCAAGGAAGAATTTAAAGATCTAAGCTTACCATTGGTGATATGAATTGTGCATTGCACATAAATGAATTTAAGGGAGATTAATTACCAAAAATAAAAAATGAGATGCATTAAGTGGTAAGCCAAAATGTAGTATAGTGCATTTCTTTACTTACAATAGTAAACATCAAGGAGATTAGTTCATTAGGAAGAAGCCCAACAAAGCTTTAGTTAATAATGGTTAGTTAAAGCAATTCCTAAATTTTTTTCCAACCTTGAAGTACTATATCGCAATTCTTCTTCCTCTTCCAAGACACCCTGTAGATTTTACAACTTCTTCACTAAGCTTAAAGGATTTGAGGAATTACTCAAAAGGTATGAAGGAAAGAGTGGATGGATGTAAAGCATATTAGTTAATAAGGAAGCTCAAGCCAATCAAAGAAGGAATTAAAACCCTCAACTTTAGGGTATGCTTGAATATTAGAACTGACCTCTAAGAAGCTAAGGATACTTTTAGGAAATTTCAAGATGAATGCTATATAAATCCTTTTAAATAGGGATTGAATTATTTTGAAACCAAATCTCTCAATGACTATAATCAAGAACTTCGATTCCAAAACTCCCTTATAAAGCAAAAAGCTAAAGTAAATTAGGTTAGGGATAGGGATAACAATATTAAGTTTTTCTATAATTATATTATGGTTCAAAAGAATAAGAACAATGTGTCCTCTTTAGTGGATAAGGAAGGATGCATATATAGAGATCAGACCAGGAATGGAGATATTGCATTTAACTTCTATAAAAACTTACTAGGACAATGCTCTATATGTAGCTCTACTATAAGGAAGTTAGATCATTTATATATTATTCTATTCATTAAAATATGAGCACTTATCTCATAAGGCCATTTAACTATCAATAGATTTAAACAGCCCTATTTAGCTTAAATCCAAATAAATCTCTGGGGTTATGTGGCTTTAACACTCATTTCTTTTATAGGAATTAGAGCCTAACTAGAGAATTAGAGGTTAAAACAGTCCTAAAGTTCTTCAAAAGTAAGAGAATGCTTAAAGAGATTAATAAAACACACATTTTTTTGGTTCCTTAGACAAAGAATCCTATTTCCATGTATGATGACCAAAATCCTACTGGAACATAATTTACAATGTGATTTTCTAAGCTTTTGGCCATAAGATTGAAGGAGGCTTTTAAAGTACTTATTAATCCTTACCAAAAGGCATTCATTTGTGGAGGAATAATAAGGGACAATATATTACTATCTAGGATTTGTTCATTGACTATGATGCTAAAACTTCAATCAAGAGCTTCTCAATGTAAATAAACTTCTCTAAAGCCTTTGAGTCTTTACAATGGAGCTTTATAATTAATTATCTTTAGGTATTTTAGTTCCTGGAGCTTTTATGGAATGGATTTAAGCATGCATATCCTCTACCTACTTTAGTGTTATGGTTAATGACACTCCTTCAAAGACCTTTAAAAGAGATGAGGGAGAAAAGGGGATCCCTTTTCCCTTTATATGTTCACCTTCATTATTAAAGTTCTTACAAGGTTAATCTACTTTAATATCATTTCTCAAAATGTAAAATGTTTAAAAATTTGAAACCTAGCTTTTACAAATAATATTATGCCTTTTTATAGTGCAGACCCTAATTCCCTTTAGCTAATGGTGATCCTCATCAATCACTTCTTTAAACTCTCTAGATTTAAAGTCAATAAAGAAAAAGAAAAGCAAGTTATACATTTTAGTATATGTTTTAAACGTGAGTCACCTCAACTTCATTTTAGGCTTGAGTAAACATTTTGCTCCTTTTTAAGTACTTAGGTGTGCTTATCTCCAATACGAAACTTATATTTGTTAACTGTATCCTACTGTTTAAACCTATTAAAAGTATAATTACTTCTTAACATAATAGTTTTTTATTAAGTACTAGCAAATTGCAATTAATCACATTCATTAGAGCTCACACCTTTTCCTTCTAAGATATTAATCAAAGAGACTCAGATGAAAATCAAAATTTATTTATGGCTAGGGACTATAAAGAATTATAAAGGAGTAAAAATTAAGTGGCAATAACTATGCCTTCCTAAGTAAAAAGGAGGTTTAATGATAACATTTACTTAAGTTATGAACTAATTTTTTCTTGTAAAAAGGATATGGAGATTGTTAAATGAAAAAGAGGCTATATGGTCTAAATGGATGCATTAGTACTATCTATCTAGGAGTAACTTCTGACAATTGAGAATCAACAGAGAGCATTCTTAGAGTCTAGTACAAAAGCTAATACTAAAGTGACCAAATATGTTTTTCTTTTTAAATTCTAATGGGGAATGGAATGGAAACTTGACTTTGGTTTGATAATTTATGTAATCTAAAGCCTTTAAACTTGAGAGAGGAGCTATCAGTTCTTAGAATAAGGATTCCTCTTAATGCCAAGGTCAATTGAATAAAATTATAATGGAGTTGGTGATATAATTTTTTAGGCTTAGCTAGCATTGTAAACATTATGCCTATATATCATCCTAATTCTCTTAAAGATGATAAGGGACACTTCTCATAAGTTCTCTAATAAATAATCCATTGAATTGTTTATGTCCCATTCATAGAAGGTTCATTGGTATGTTCTAATATAGACAAAGTCATTAGTCTCTAAGGCCTCCTTTATTAGCTAGCTTATGTTTAGGCAAATATTTAAATAAGGTAGTAACGTTATAGTATTCAAAACACCCTATACTTACTATGCTAGCTATCCCCTAAAAGTAATGCTCACCTTTTCTTCTATTATGTGTATTCACAAGTTTTATGGTCTAGACTTCAACAACTTTTGTCGCTTTATTATAGAGAGGGAATGGTTGAATATTGTAAAATGGTTGAGAAGCATAGAAACATAATGCTTACTTTCTTAGAATATCAATAACAGCAGTATATATGCATTATGACATAAAAGGAATAATAAGCTACACAAGGGCACTGGAATAGATAAGTATAAAATGATAGCTAGGACCATTTTTTAGATAAAAGAAATTATACTAGCAAAAAAATGCATATGTTCAAGCTAGTACACAGATGAAGCTCAATTGGAACATGGAATTTTAGATGCAATAAAAAGTCATTAACTCTTTTGTGATCTTATTATAACTTTTAGATTTTAATTTCCACTATTATGACAATCTCTAGAGGGTTTGCCATTTTTTCTTTCTAGTTATTCAACCTTGTGGTGATGTATAAGCTTAAAGCTTAAGTTAATAATATTCATTCAATTTTTTTTAAAAAATTCATTTAGAGCTTGTAATGCCCTAGTCATTATTCAATAGTATAAGGCAATTATATTTTCATACTATATTAAACTTATGACAGAGATTTTTATGGATCATTTTATTATTCATAGAGATTAATTTAATAGTTGTTAACATAATCTGACACTTATATTATGGAGATGTATAAAAACTAACCTTGCTTTGAACTTTAAAATGTTTCATTTTATGGTGAAATAAGTTATTATTTTTGGAAATGTTATTTCATTTTATAGTGAAAAAGGTATTGTTTATAGTTAGATAAAGTTAAAATTGATGTTATTCAGCCTCTTCATTACTTTATTAGTTTTTAGGAAGTTCATTCTTTTCTTGGATTTGCAAGTTTATATCGATGATTCATTAAGGAATTTTCTCACATCATGTTGCCTCTTTGTAAGTTACTACAAAAAATACAAAAAATATGTATTTTTTAATTTAAAAAGGGGGTTAAAAGTGCATTTGATAAGTTGAAACAAATTTTCAGATTGGCACAAAAGTATTCAACCATCATATTAGAGTCTTCCATTTGAGAAAATGTGTAACACAAATGATCATAAATATAAGAGTTATCTTAGATTAATGAGTTAGGGAAGCATCATATGATATATATTACATATCAATGACATTGAATGATGCTTAGAGAAATTATTCAACTATTTAAAAAGAGCTCTTAAATATTTTTTTTCTCTGGAAAGTTTTGTTCTTTTTTGAATCATACAAATCTTAGGTATTTGATGAGAATGAAAGTTGCAAAACTAAGATTAATGACGTGGATACTTGTTTGAGTGAATTTGATTGGAGATTAAAGATAAGAGTGGGTTAGAAAATAAAGTCATAGATTATTTGAGCCAACTAGTTCACGTAGATATTATTTAGTTGCTTATAAATTTCCTATTGGTTTGTCTAAGGATTAAAAAGAAAAGATCAAAAGTTATGTGAAGTATTATGTATGAAATGATCCATATCTTTAGGAGCATTGCATTTAATAGGTAACAAAAATGTATATACCTAAAAGTGAGATTTCTTTCATTCTAACCTTTTTCCATTCATAGGCCAAGAGAACTATAAAGAAAGTATTAGATTATGGTTTTTTCTGCTTTCTTTATTTGAATATACATATCATTTTTACATGTTTTATGAATGTTGCTAAAAAAATAGGTACTATTTCACAATAAAATGAGATGCCCTAAACTTTAATTTTAGTTTGTTAAAAGTTTGACTTATAGGTTATTAATTTTATGGGAACACTTCCTGCTTTTTTTATTATTACATTTACATTTTATTGTCTGTTGACTATATTTCAAAATGGGTGGAAGCAAAGGCCACCTAGACTGATGATTATAAAATTATTACAGGTTTTATAAAATCAAACATATTTAGAAAGTTGGTTATTTAAGAGCCTTAATTAGCGATTAGGGGAAACTAAATTATGGAAACATTAGTGAAGAAGTACGGTGTTATGCATAAAGTTGCTATGTCATACCATCCACAAACCAACAGATAAATAGAGGATTCAAATTGAGAAATCAGGTCCATGATAAATAAAATAGTCATTTGAAGTAAAAAAGATCAGAGTCTGCATTTGGATGATGCATTATAGCATATAGAATAGCCCACAAAACACCAATCAATATGTCTCTATATAGGTTGATATTCAATAAGTCATTTCATTTTCCTACTATATTATAATATAAGACATTTTGGGTTATCAAACAATGCATTATGAATTTAGTTAAGAGTGGTAAACGTATGAAATTGCAACTATGATAATTAAAAGACATTCCCAATGATGCTTATGGAAGCTATACAATTTATAAGGAGAAAATAAAAACTCACTACAAGAAAATTACAAATTACTGATGGTAAAAATACCATAAGCAATTAGCGACAGAAAATCAATTTCTGTCGATAACATTGTCGAAAAACTTTTATTTTATGATGGGTAAAATATTCGTCAATAAAGGTGAAGCGGAAATTATCCTAACAATTTTTTCGACAGAATATAGCAACGGAAGAGAGATATCCATCGATAAATTAGGCGGGAATGCTTGGTGGCATAAATAAACGTCAAGGTGTATCGATAGGACTAGGTTCTGTCAGTGATTTACTGATGGAATAATTATTTCATCAGTAAAATTAAAACCTAAACATCATCGTTAACTTCATCTTCAACGTTTTTAATAAAACAAAAATGATGTCATTTTTGTTAAGCATTAAACCTACCTGTGAACCTCACCCCCTCGTCCATCCTCATTTTCTCTTCTCTCTTTTCTTCGCTTTCTCCTTTTTCATCATCGTCGTCCGTGGTTCTCCATCGTCCATTGTGTATCCTTCGGTTTCCTTGCTATTTTCCCTTTTCTACGTCCATCTTCTTCCATCGCATGCCATCATTATTGTCTTTGTTTAATTATCGATTGACATAAGTGGTCCATCTTTAATTGTTTTTATGATGTCATTGGGTTTTATGTTTTACTGGGTTTTGTGTACCAATTTGATTGTATAGGTTTTTTGTTTCTCGTTTGATTGTATAGTTAATCATCGGTTTTTATTTTTTACTGGGTTGAGGTAATGGTTTAATAATCATTGAGATAATGATTTAATCCATATTTTCTTTGATAGTAACTTCACAACAAAAAATTTGGAAAACTATCCATGATTTATTCCTTTGGGAAAGATTTGTCATGAATTATGAAGGTTTCGTAAACTAGTTATAAGTTGACTACTATAGTTTAAGGAAACCTCATTATTTACGTTATTAGTTTCAGTTTATGCATCTATAAGATATGGAAGGAGAGGAGCCGTATGTGCTTTAAGGGAGTGAAGAAATACAAGTAGTAGATCCTAGAGGAGTGTATGTAATAAAATAGAGAGAAATTGTTTCTTAGATAAGATGCAAGTAGTTGTCATCCCAAAATTGCTAACTCTTAGAGAATAAAAGATGAATCCTAAGACTATCATGGATGCTAGATGCTGAATGAAATTGATATAATTTTATTCAACCATTTATTCTTATGATTCAAAGCTTAAGTTGTTGATGTGTTTATTAGCAGTTAGTTTTTGTAGCTAATTAATTAGGAATGAATGGTTGTAATACTGATGTTATGTGTATCATTATTAAGCTTGTTGCTTATCTTATAGTTGGTTCCTTGAACTTCAGCTTGTACATTTCCCTCCGTATTTTCTTTAATTCATTTTAGCTTTAAAAATTGTGATTAAATGGGATGAGTATGACCTCAATTAATGCTTGAATTTTGGTAAAAATAGATCTAAACTCAGAACATGCAAGGGATTCTAGACAAATTAGTAGATTTTAACAACATAAATATGGCACAAATTATTTTTTCAATTTCTCATATTAAGTTATTATTGACACGGTTGACTATATAAATGTGTACTAAACAATGTTCCTTGAGAAAATCATTCATCAATATGGTTAGGCATATGATCATGTACCAATACAGGTTCTTTAGGAAAGTCCTTTATCATAATTTTGAAACATAACATGTACTAAATTGTTTCCTTAAGAAAATCATTCATGAACATAATTTAACAAATGGATGTTTTCCATCCATGTTCCTTAAGAAAATATGTCATGAATATAGATTGGCATACAGGCATGCACTAAACCAAGTTCATTAAGAAAATGATCTACAAATATGATTTAGTATTTGCCTATATTTTTCTTATGTGATTGTATAAAAATTATAAACTTAATCTAATTAGCAACTATGTTAAAGTCCATACATCTTCTTAAGCAATATACTAAATTTATTATAAGTCTAACTAAAAATTTTCTTTGTGAGAGCCAGTCTTATATTATGTAAGGAGTAGTAGTATCTTTTGTTAAGTGTATTGGTGTTTTTTAAATAAGGTAATGGTGTTTTCTATCTAAGCTTATGGTATTTGCAAAATTAAGTAATGATATTTGCAAAATTAAGTAATGATACTTTTTTATACAATGTGGTAGTATTTTTTTCATATGGTAGTGGCATTTACTTTAATATAAATGATGTTAACTTTGTTGTAGTATTGGTACTTTTCTAACGAGTGGTAATATATCTTATTTAAGGTGTTAGTATTTTCTATATGGGGTTATGATATTCTCAAAATAGATTCGTAATGCATTATGCTTTCTTTACTGCCCATTGATATTGATTTAGATAACTAGTTAACTACTTCTATATAGAATATATTTTAAAAACTCTTATAATCAATATATACTTTAGAGGTAACTCCATAGAGCTAATATTTTCAATTCTTATTTTGATACTTAGATGTACCTTTATAATAAATTGTACTATATTGCTTCATAATCATGTAACACTTCACAGTTCACAAATAAAGTTTCTGAAGATTTTTCTTTAATTTGACATCTTGTTCATGACTACTATCTCAAGGTCATGATCATGATAGTTCACTTTCTATCGCCTAAGTTACCTTGACAAATAGGTAATGTTTTATCATTTTGCATCAAAACATACCTTAAACCAAATCAAGAAGCATCTCATCTTTAGAAAGAAGGGATAAATTTGTCAAAATAATAAGGCTTTATTTCAACCTCTAAAAGCTTTCTTCATATCAATCACTCTAATTAAATTTGTCATTTTTTATACTTAAGCCTAGTTAATTATGCAATAATTATTGAAAATTTATAAATAAATCTTTTATAATACCTTATCTTTCCTAAGACAACTTTTAACTTTACGTTTTGTAATTTTAATCAAATTAATTTCTAGATTACAAGTTCATTTACATTTGTGAGATACTTATAGCAATTGCTGTTGTACTAAATTTCTTTACGATGTTGTAGTTACTTAGAAATGAAATACTAGATTTGACTTAACTCAGAATCTTCATTGCTTAAGTAGGAGTTTTGTTTTATTCAAGTTATTAAGTACCCGAGTTTTAGGTACTATCACTTTACTCACTTCCATGCTTAATTGTTTGTACTCATCTTTACTCTCTTCCATGGTTATTTTTCTCTTGACATATTTAATTATGCCTGCAATGTTCTGATTTCAATTATTTTGTGCAGGTATTTAAGATTGCATTGGCTTTGTTGGACCCCTTCATCTCAATAAGCTTATCTGATTTCTTGAACAAGGTTTATACCATGTATCAGTTTCCAAAGTACTTTCTCTTTTGTTAAACTAACATCTATTAATCCATACATTTGATAAAATAGGTACATCCATTTAACATTTGGAAGTGCTTTCAGAAATTTAGGTCTGCTATTAATGTCCTTGTTTTAAAAAACTAAATGTGTTTGAATGTGTTTATATTAGTGAATGATGGAAAAATATAATGGCTTTTCTATTATTTAGAGTTAAATTCGGCTTGCTTTCAAAATGTTTGATGAAATGTTATTTAGAGATGAAATGTTTGATGAAAGGTGTTAAAGATTCCACAATTGTTATTTAGGTTTTGAAACAAAAATAATGAATTGAGGGAATTGACTTGAGGAAGAAAAAATTCAGGAATGATTTGTAAAACTATGTTATTTTAGTTATAATAATCTATGACCAACTAATAATTTGAAGAATAGAGAAATTGGATATTTATGTTTTAAGATCTTTTAATGTACTTAAATGATGAATAGAAAATTGACCTAAAACTTTTTATAATTGGAAAAAAATTTACAATTAGACCTAAATTAAAGAAGTGAGTTTGCTAGAGTTTGGAATTTGAAGAAAGAGAAATTTTTTTTAATTTTAGACAAAATAAGACATAAAATAAAAGAAATGGGTTTTAAAAATAAAATTTTAAAATTATTTTACAATGCATATCATAAAAAATATATTCTTAAAATATTGTAAGTACAGTCATCATGTCACTAAATAAAAATCTAACTCAATTTTCTAATAAAGAAGAACCTCATGAACTTTTATACTAAGAAACATCAAGCCAAATAACGAAAAATAGAGAGAAGTGACATTATATGACCTATTAAGTCTTGACAAAATTGTCATCTAATTCACTATGAACATTAACCAAAATACTAAAACTTATAGTAGCATTAATAAAAGGCCCAAGAAATTACAAACCTACAACTATAACATGTAACTATAAATTTGAGGACACAACATAAAGGTAAATAATTAACATAGTGCTAAAATGTGAGGAACCTAATAAAGTACTTCATCTAATTATAATTTATTTCATTGAGGGGACAAAAAGAGAAAACAAAGAAATCCCAAAGATCTTTTCTATTTAAATTCTAAGTTATATTATGAAGATCCATATTTCACTCAACCAATCTAAAATAATACAAATCATTTTGTACAAAGATGTTGTAACACCCCACTACCATAGAGTACATACCCGAACATCCAAAGGACATTCAAGTACATATCCTATGACAATGGCATGTTAGAGCAATCATAATCACTTATATGGCATCATACAGAATAACACAATACTTAAAAACTACTACTCTTCATTTCATTAACTAAAAAAAGTTACTTTGTAATTAAACAAATATATACATTGTTAAAAGTATCTGAGATGTTTCCTACTCTTTATACAACAAGATCTACATGAAATGAAAACTATATAAACACAACTACAACTCCTCAGATGCCAGCTAACAGACCTTTGAGCCATATCTTAATCCAAATTGTTCTTTTAGAGAATCTTAGGAACTAGGTCTCCTTACTCATACTTGAAAAGCCATGTTGCAATTTCGATGAGTTTTGCGAACTCAGTGAGCTAACCATCCTCGATGTGCTCACTCATTCAGCACATCAAACATATCAAATATAAATCAAATACACAATAGTTTTCATTTTAACAAATCATATAATCTTTTCAGAATAACATCATCATCTATGTCAGTTAATCATTTTGTCAAAAGTTAACAAATGAGGCATATCACAATATCATCACAATTTAGAAATATTTTCACTGTCATATATGCGTAAATGCAGATGCATATGAGATTCCACTTTTGTTATTATTTGCTATAACCAAGCATCTTTCAAATACAGATACTGTCCCATATTGGGCTCATTCAGATACAGAAATCACGGAGCCAGGCTCTATATGTAGATTAAAGATTTCTGAGCTTAAAGCTCTTTCAGACTGGCTACTTCAGTCAAAACACCTTTGTTTGATCATGCATTTAATGTAATGCATCAAATCGTAGAATATGCTATCAATAACTTTTATTTATGATGCAAATACAGAATCTCATGTTCATCGAACCTAAGTCTAGCATTCAGTATTTATGTTGAGTGTTCAGATGTCTTTCCAAATTCAAAAGCAAACAGTACACTTCCAATACATTCCTAAATATCAATCTCCTCAAACCTGAAAGTCCAAAATTATCATTATCACAATCAAATCATTAACAGTTCAATATTTGGGAATTAAACAGAAATAAAATCAATCCTAGTGAAAACATCTAGGTTACTCATAATACGCTCTAGTATACGCTATTGCCTGGATGGTCCAATAATGTCAGGATGATGGTGTTTGACTTGAGCATCTATATACATATACATTGTACACATTACTAAAATGATCAAACAAATACATATTCATTTATTCACATGTATATGTGCCATGTTCAATGCATGCTCAATGATTTTCCCAGGTATGTTTCCTTAATCATAATTCATAATCTTTCAAACTTTGTCACTTGAATATGTCTTGTTTATACTTAGGTTTACATCTCAAATAACTTGATTATCTTAAGTTCATTAATCAATCATTTAACTAACTTATTCAACATCCAATTAGGTTCATTTCAAGCCTATATACACCATAGAATAGTACTTTATCGTTAATTATTACAAACATCACTTAAAAGACAACATTCCATGTTTAAGCCTTGCCCACTATCATGGTGGATGTTGCCACGATCATGACAAAACCATAACCAATAGGCCACGATTGTGTACTAATGGCCACAATTGTGATATAACCAAAATGATCAGGCCATGATCATTCAGGGCATATTTTTCTTCCAATTCTCCACGAATTTATCAAACTTAGGCACATCATTTGAACGTCCAATTTTCCAGAATTCATGCTCATTATGTAACCTCATTGAGTTCTAAATTATACTCCAAAATCTCAACAAAAATAGCTCACAAATTAAGGTCTTTCATGCATCACAAATCAAACCAAAAACTAACTTACCATATCATGCATATAGTTCTAATTTCTTCTCAATTCAAGAACACCATACTAACATCTTTCTTTGGCATAAATTCACTTTCATTATACATCAAATCCTGAACTAATTCATCCATAATGCAACCTATAATTCCATCATTTTTCATACTCTAAGGTCAAGCATAAAATCTTCCATGTTCATGTAACATTTTTCCAGCACATATCATCAGCAATATCTCATTCATTTCATTCCAGTTCAAGCATCATTCTCAATCTATTAATCATGCCATAAGGATCAAATGTTTACTTACTTAATAGACTTCCAATTTAGTATAAAATAGCAAGATAACCTATCACCCAAAGTTAGCAAAAATCAACACAACCTCAAGGTGAAACAAGATGATTTTTGAACAAGATCAAGGACAACAATCAGGTGGTTTTCTTAACTATTTTTTGTAAGGTTAACATGTGAATTTCGTGTACCACTCTGAGCTAGGGTTTAGGCAAATTTCAGAGAAAAACTTCATGCAAGTTTTCAGTGGTGAAGGAGAATGAAGGAGCCAGCAGAAACTTTGCTTAGTCAAGATGCTAGGTGTCAACTTCTAATCTCAACATTTGTTTTAAGGCATGGAAAACATTTATCAACACAATAAGCTGCCACTAATCTCTTTAACATGCTGCCATTGGTCACCAATTAATCAGTCCACATGTCTTTAAATAATTAGTCCATATGTCATATAATAATTGGTCCATTTGTCAATTAATTACTAGTCCACTTGCCACTCATTTAACTATGCCAAATGTCACTCAATTATAGGCATAATCACCCTAATTTTTCATGTATCAAATTATCCTACCACTTAGCATTTGTCCTAGTCCAAAGGTACATATTATCTCATTAATCTCCAAATTAATAACATTTAATTCCAATTTACCAATTGTAATCCAATCATATCAAAATTCAAGACATAACAATTCACAATTCACATCATAGTCGTTTAACATCTTTCATACCCCAGGACATGTCAATTAAGTGCATATGTAACTTGTAATGTGTACAAATTATCAATATTTATGTGTATATGTTAATGTTATACATGTATATGTAATGCTCACAATGCTAATATTAATTCATAATGATTTAGGGTTAAACCCTACATATGTTTCGAAAAACTGTACATTACATATGTCATGTATAAAAAGAAAGATAAGACCAATTATATTGCAATAAAACTACAAAAAAAAGTCAACATGTCCCTAATTTTCTTGAAACATAAAATGTATGAAGTTATGTCAATTTACTTGATAATAGTCATTAACAGGGACTAATGTTGAACTATATTTCTGAGTTCAACAAAAAATGCTATCAAAATGACATAATATACTCATTAACAGGGAGTAATATTGTATTTCTTGCAGGCTGTGTTTTGTGTTGAAAAGCATCGATAATTATCTAACCTCATTCTTCTTTTTTGTAGTTTTTGGTTGCTCGTTTACCAAGGTAAGTCATTCAACTAAGTAATGTGTACAATGTGATCGATTTTGTGTTGTTCTTTGCAATTTTAACTTAATAATGATTGATGAGATTTTAGGCTGGGGTTTAATAGATTACATGTTTATACGTAGGCATTGTTTAAATTGAAACATAAAGACTTTAACTTGTAGGTGATTAATTCAAACTTAGTATTAACATAAGAAATTGACGTAATTGACATGACAATTCTTTCCACAATAAATGCCTAGGATGGTATATAGGCTGGAAACCCATGATGAAACTCTTATAAGGTTTATTGGTAAAAAAATCTACAAACCTAGGAGTTATAGAGAGAGCTTGCTTTTTTTATTCATATGGTATAACAATGCCACATACTATAGTGCTTGTTTAAAATCAAGCTTTCGAAATCAACTTGTTGGTGATTAATGCAAACATAGTTATCTTAGTTTTGTATGTTATTGTTGTGGAATATTGTTAGAATGATTGATGGCTAAATGTATGAATTACATAACTATTTACTGTATGTTGAATGAATTTGTATAATTATAGATGATTGGCATAATAAACCCCTATGATGGTATATAGGTTAGAAACCCATGATGCAGCTCCCATAAGGCTTATCGGTGAAAATTTCGATAAGTCTATGAGTTATAGGGAGAACTTGCTTTCTCAATTCATTGGGTGTAACAATGCCAAGTACCATAGTGCTTATTTAAAATCAAACTCTGGAAATCAACTTGTTGATGATTAATGTAAACATAGTTATCTTGGTTTTGTATATTATTGTTTTGGAATATTGATAGAATGATTGATGGCTAGATGTATGAATTACATAAGTATTTACTACATGTTGAATGAGTTTGTATAATTATGGATGATTTGAGGTATAATAAACCCTTAGGATGGTATATAGGCAGAAAACCCATAATGGAGCTCCCATGAGGCTTATCGGTGAAAAATTCCATGAGCTTAGGAGTAACAGCGAGAACTTGCTTTCTCAATTTATATGGTATAACAATGCCACATACCATAATGCTTGTTTAAATCAAACTTTAGAAATTCTAAAGTTGTTAATGATTAATGTAAACAAGTATCTTGGTTTTGTATGTTTTTGTTTTGGAATATTGTTAGAATGATTGATGGCTAGATGTATGAATTACATAATTATTTACTACATGTTGAATGAGTTTGTATAATTATGGATGATTTGAGGCATAATAAACCCTTAAGATGGTACATAGGCTGGAAACCCATGATGTAGCTCCCATAAGGCTTATCGACAAAAATTCCACGAGCCTAGCAGTCATAACAAGAACTTGCTTTCTCGATTCAAATGGTGTAACAATGCCACATACCATAATGCATGTTTAAAATCAAACTTTGGAAATCAACTTATTAGTGATTAATTCAAACATAGTTATTGGTTTTGTATGTCTGTGTTTTAAAATACTATTAGAATGATCGATGGCTAGATGTATTAATTACATAAGTATTTACTGCATGTTGAATGAGTTTGTATAATTATGGATGATTTGAGGCATAATAAACCCCTAGGATGGTACATAGGATGGAAACTCGTGATGTAACTCCTAAAAGGCTTATCGATGAAAAATTCCATGAGCTTAGGAGTCACAGTTAGAACTTGCTTTCTCAATTCACAGGTGTAAACAATGCAGTGTACCATAGAGCTTGGATGGCATAATGTTTTATTTGATGATACTCACACATGTTTAGTTTGTATAATTGTGAACTCATATGGTGGGATATATTGGTTTCAAATTACAGGGGAAATGATCAGAGACCTGTAAAAACCTAGGGGATGTTTTGTAAAATATTTATATTACATGTTCTATAAACTTAGGGGAAATGAAGGATCCTAACTATGAAATCACTTTTTAAAATAACATTTTTGCATAAATGGTAATGTTGATAGATCTTGGATGTATAGATGATTAACACCCAATGGTTTCAATAATCTTGAGTTTGTTGAGGGAGTTGAAGCTTTTATTCACTATGCATTTTCTTAACCTGCATATATGGATGGTCTAAAGATCAGATGCCTATATAATTCATTTTCTTCCTATTGATGAAGTGATTCTCCATTTGTTAAGAAAAGGGTTTGTTCCAAATTATTTTAATTGGACACCACATGGGGAGCCATTAATTTGTAGTACCTCAAAGGGTAATGAAGTAAACTTGTCAATAAATGTGGATGGGTTTGAAGGGGGGACTGGACTTATAACAAATAATATGGGTGTAATTGAAAATCCTTACACCCAAATGGTTTATGATGTAGTCGGTTATAGCTTTCAAAAAAATATAGAAAATCTTGAAGAAGAACCAAACCCACATATAAAAAGGTTTTTTGACTTGCTAAAATCAGTTGACCAAGAATTATGGCCAAATTGTGAGACTATGACTCAGTTATCTTCAATTGCTCGAATATTGAACATATAGTCAGAAGGGCATATTTTTGATCAAAGTTTGGATGAAATTCTTGCTTGGTATAATGAATCATTGCCTTCTGATCATATAATGGTTGAAAATTTCTACAATTTGAAGAAACTTATTAGGGGTCTTGGTTTACCAATTGAAAAAATTAATTGTTGCAATTTTGGATGTATGTTATTTTGAGGAGATGAAGTGGAACAACAAGAGTGCAAATTTTGTGGTCAATCTGGATTTAAACCCTAAAAAGCATTCTATGAAAAAGAAATTAGTACCCTAGAAGTGGATGTATTATTTCCCGCTAACTCTGAGACTTCAAAGACTATATGCCTTTGATGTTACTACATAAGATGGTATAATGAACATGAACAGGAAGATGGAATAATGAGCCATCCATTGGAAGCACTCACATGAAAACATTTCAATAACACCCATTTTGAGTTTGTAGCTAAATGTCGAAATGTTAGGTTAGGTCAACAGACGGATTCCAACCTTTTGATCAATCCGACCAATAATATTCATCATGGCCAATCATAATTACTCCTTATAATTTGCCTCCATGGATGCATATGAATGAGGCATATATTTTCTTGATGGTGATTATACCAGGGCCTACGAATCCAAAGCATAAATTGATGTATTCTTACAATCATTAGTATTTGAATTATATCATCTTTGGGAATTTGGTGTTGAGACATATGATATGTCTCTTAAACAAGATTTTTTGTTGATAGCAACTTTGATGTGAACTATTAGTGATTTCCTTGCATATGATATGTTGTCATGGAGCATAGTAGGAAAATTGGCTTATCCTTACTATAGTAATGATTTTAATATGTTTTATCTTCCTAATGGGGCCAAAACATCTTGGTTTTACAACCACAGGAAATTTCTTCCTCTAGATCATCCATTTAGATGCAATAAACAAAAGTTTAATAAAAATAGGATGGTACAAACACTTCCTCCCCCTCACAAAGCTGGTGAAGAGATATTGCAAGAGATTGATGAATTAGAGTTACTAAAAGTTACAGAACTTGAAGTTGAGGAAGTTAATAAAAGCATTGGTAAAAACTTCAGTTGGAGAAAATGAAGTATCTTTATGGATTTGCCACATTGGAAAACTAATTTGATACATCATAATCTAGATGTGATGCATATTGAAAATTTTATTTTTGACAATTTGTTCAACACCATAATGAACATTGAAGGGAGGACAAAGGACAACACAAAATCACGAGCTAATTGGAAACTTTTTTATAGAAGGAATAAGTTAGATAAAAATCTTTGCACCAGTAAATATCTAAAAGCATGTTATACTTTGGATAAAAAACAAAAGGAAATTTTATATGAATGGTTGAAAAGTCTAAAGTTTCCTAATGGTTATGTTTTGACCTTGGCAAGGTGTGTGGATATGAGGAGGTACAAATTATTTGGGATGAAAAGTCATGATTGTCATGTGTTTATGCAAAGGCTAATTCCAATTGCATTTCTAGAGTTGCTACCGAATAAGGTTTGGGAGGCAATAACAAAATTAAGTTTGTTTTTTAAAAGCTTACCATCATTTGAAATAAAGTTGGTTGAAATGGAAAAACTAAAAAGGGAAATTCCAGTTATCTTGTGCAAATTGGAAGGGATTTTCCCTCCAAGCTTCTTTGATTGTATGGAGCATCTATCCATACATTTAGCACACGTGGCTAAATTTGCTAGTCTGGTTCAATATCAATAGATGTATCCATTTGAGAGGTAATTACAGTTAATATTTAAATAAAAGTTATAACATGTTTTAAATCACAAAATTGTAATAACCCTATTTGTAATGTAAATATTTGCATCACTTGAAGAAAAACATCAAAAACAAAGCTACAGTTGAAGATTTGATATGTAATGCTTATTTAATAGAGGAAGCAAGTACATTTTCTTCACATTATTTTGAGCCATATGTGCACAAAAGAGAAAAAGAAGTTCCTCGTAATGACGATAGGGGAGAAACGAGTGATGTTGATGGAAACTTATTCATTTTCAGATATCCAAAATGAATATATGAATGTTCAATATTAAGAATGTTAACAGCAGAAGAAATAGAGTCTTCCTATGGTTACATTTTGTTGAATTGTCAAGAGGTTCGTGTAGTAAGTTTAGGTTTATTTTGAAATAGATTATTTAAGTTTCCGAAGTTACTATTGTTCACAACTAAAATACATAACAATGCTTTTAGATTATACGAGAAATGGTTACGTGAGCTAATGCCTGAAACAACACAGGATGATATCAATAAAGAAGTTAAAAGACACTTTCCTCAATGGTTCGAGAAATATGTAAGTTTCACTTGTAATAATTGAAATGATTAAATTATCATATCAAAGTGATTAGATGACATTATACTATTTAATATGAAAAAATTTTCTTTGTCTAAGCCTTAGAAAATCCAATAGAAAATAAGTTCATATGTGATCTTGCAAAGGACATTTGTAAACTGTTAAATTGTATCAGATGTATTTTATTAATAGATACAAATTTGATACAGAATATCATGGTCATAACATGGCAATAGAAAATAGTAGGGTTTGTATATAGGGAGAATTTATGAATTACTATGGTAAAATTATTAAGATACTTAAAATTGAGTACACTGTATGGCCAATAAAATAGAATGTGATCTTTAAGTGTGAATGGTTTGATCAAACTCCTAATATTGGAATAAAAGTGCAAAGTCGATATAATCAAGTTGAAATCAACCAGCAAAGAAGATGTAGACAATTTAAACCTTTCGTGTTGGTGATGCAAGCGATCCAGGTTTATTATATTCCTTTTCCTAGCTAAAGATGAGATAAATCAGATTGGTTGGCTGCATGCAAAGTAAAACCTAGTGTTGTTTTTGAATTACCTAGAAAAGGAGAAAATAAGATAATTGAAAGTAAAGTATTTCAGGAAGATGTTTATGAGATAAATGCATGTGTAACATATAACGAGAATGAACCTTTTAACAATTTAAATAATTAATATGTTAAAATTTCATCTGGAGAGGGTGAGGAGGGTGAGAGATCTAAAGAGGAGCCTGAGTTTGATTTTAATTCTTCAGAAAAAGAAGATGATAATGATTTTGATTTACAATTAATGTTGACAACAATTAATTTGTAGTTGTAATAGAATATTATATGAATAAATTTATTATTGCATCAATAATATATTGTCATATATTGAATTTATATTGTTCTATTACTGAAATTTTTAACAAAATGTGAATTTTAGGTTTAAAATATGCCACCAAAGAGAAAACAGGATATGATGTGGCCAAGGTTCAGGTTACAATGATTTGGAGAAGTCGGTGCATTTCCAGGTGAAGCATCGCATTCTACAAATGCTACTGCACATTCAGATGAGGCATCACCTTTTGTACCTACTGTTATAACATCCAGCAGCACTACTACACCATTCACTAGCCCCATATCAACAGAGATATTAGGGGTAAACATTACAGATGAAGGAGGTAACCTCTAGCCTGGGGCTAAGGAAGTTAATGGAAGAACGTACATCATAATTTTCAATAATTTGTAAGTAAAATTCTAAAAATTTTGTAGTACATGATAAAATCATAGGTTTATACTAAGGTTATAGCTTTTAATTTGCAAATTATCTAAAATAACTTATATATTAGGTTGGTTCCGTCTGGAACGTGCTCAAGAAATATCTCATTTAAGCTCAAGGAAAGGATGGATCTTGAGGGTTATATATGGAAGAATGTCTCTCAGTTGACAAAGGATTTTTATTATTAGGAGTTTGAGGTAAACAAAATATATTCTTTAATCTTTTTTATTTTATCTAGTTTTGTACATTAATTAGATAAATATTTTTGTTTATAAGTACTTATTATATGTTTTCCTTTTTTTTATAAAGAATTTTTTTGGGATCCAAAATTTGATTCTGTAATTTATAATATATGGGAGCAGCGAGCTTGCACATATTATAGAGACGTTCTTGCTTTGATGCACAAGAATGGTGTACAACCACCATATATATCTGAAGAAATATGGAGTCGTTGACAGTAGTATTGGATATCTCCTAAGGCAATATCTATTGCAGAGTGCAATTCTACCAACAGTAGTGGAGGACTAAACAGAGAGAGCCTACCCATATATATTGGAGGATCTTTGACCCATTACAAGCATGTACTTCAACTTGTAAGTATCAAAACTTTACACTTATATTATGATTTTTTTACTTTGATGTATGAAATTTGATTTCAATGTAATTTGATGTATGATTTTTAAAATGAAAATATTTCTGCATTAAGGAGAATAATAATGTTATAAATGTCTAGTGCCATTAGTGACTGTGTTGTTGAGTTAAAAAATTTTTCTAACAGGGGGTATATATTACCAAAATAGAGGAAATTTTGCCGAAACTTTTGTAAATTGTAGTTCACTTATAACAATTTATTCTGATGTCGAAAAAGCCTACAAGCAGGAAGCCTACACCACACTAGCTCTTTTTCCATACTCACACTAGAAGTATGATGGTGTGACCTTTGTCAACTCCCGATGCAGAGAAGTTCAAGTATATAAAATATACTTTAATATTAATTCTTAAAAAGTATCACTTATTAACATAAAAAATTATAATGATAGGACCAAATACAAGAAAGCATTGAATGACAGTCTCAGAACTCTGAAACTGTTAATGAGAGTCAGGGATATCTTGATTCAGTAGGTGATAGGGACCACCATAGAAGGATTTTTGGTTTAGGTTCATTTGCGAACACATGTTATCCGCAATCCTCTACGTCCACTACAACTGGACCTAGTATGTGGTCTGCATCAAATGAGAGAGTCCTCTAGTATGAGAGCATAATAAAGAGACTGGCAACTCAGTTGCAAAAGTCAATAGAGTACATAGTTCAACTTTGTAATGAGTTGGATCAATTGAAGGGGAGGGACAACACCTCATCGTAGCAGTTAGACCATTTGTCATAAGTGACTATATCTGATGTTTTGTTACATTTAAGTTTTTGTATAAATTCTTAATTTACAATTAATTACAATGATTACTCATTCATGTACATTTTAATTTTTATTATACTAACAATTAGGATAATGTTTATTTTAACAATTAGGATAATGTTTACTCTATATTTATCAATCAATGTTATATTATTTACAAAATTAAATATACAAAAAATCATAACATTATGAACAGAAAACTCAGGTAGGAAGTGAGAAATGAGAGTAGAAATTTATCAAAGTTAAATTTCCTGACAAAACTACAACATTCCATTGCTAACTAATGATGGAACGATAACTTCCGTCGGTACATTACTGATGGAAAATACCATTCCATCGCTAATTAGCGACGGAATGAATAAATCCATTCGTAAGTTACCGACGGAATATATCACTCCGTCGATAAAAATTTAGCGATAGTTCATGTTTCCATCGATAAATTTAACGATGAAAACATATATATCTGTCGGTAACTTTAGCAACGGACATACGATTTATAGTGGAGTGAGTGTCTATGACATTTGTTGATGGTTCTTTGAACTGAAGTGCTTGTTGTTTTTGGCTAAATATGCGAAGAATTGCTTGTTTATGGAGTATTATGATTTTCAAGTTCTTAGGTTATGTTTATTGAAATGATCGTTGATGTCTTTGACTATTATTTGGGAAATTTGTTGTTTGCATTGTTTGTTCTTGTATAGTCTAGTGTTCTTTATTTTGCTTGAGGATAAGCATAGTTTAAGTATGGGGGAATTGTTTTGTCTAGTTCCTATTGCTTTTAATTACCTTTATATCTTAATTTTGGTTACAAATTCTTGTGATTTGATCCAAATGAGAGATAAATTGAAAGAAAATGGTGTGAATATTGCATGCATGTTGAATGGATTATTTTGTGAATTTTGCATGAAAAATTCAAGTTCATGTCACTTGCATGAAAGAAAAAAAGTGAAGAATATAATAATAACAATGTCACCACCTGCGCGGTGGTGACTAAAGTGTCACCATCATGCATAAAATGGTGATTAATTTGTCACCACTTGCACGATGGTGACTAAAGTGTCACCACTGTGCATAAAGTGGAGCAAATGCGCTTTAGTTACCGCCGTGCATAAGATGGTGACAAATGTATCTTTAGTAACCACCATGCTAGCCTATGCACGAGGGGGACCAGCCATTCACTCTATCAATAACTGATCCAGATCTGGTGTATCATAAGGGATTTGCCTTTTTTATTGATTTAGGGTGGCAAACATAGTCACCTCTATGCAAATTCTCATGCACTCCTTTAATCCATCTATTTTATTATATGACAGTTATAGGTTGAAGGGGCATGAAAACCTAAACCTATAAAAGGCTATAAATAAAAAGGATAGGAGGGTGGTGGCGAGATCAATAACTCTTCATTCTTCACTCAACAAACTAGAGACACTTCGGGAGAGAGGAAATAGAGAGAAAGAAGGGAAGAAAAGGAGAGAACAGAGAGAGTCGATGAAGAAGAGAGAAACATGTCAGAGAGTTCGAAGCAGAACCAAGCCTTCAACCATCTGCTGAGAACAAGCTGAAGCAAAAGGCTAGAGCTAATCTAGGAAGCTTGAAAGGGGTAGGAGATCACTACACCTCATTCACCCGATCTCTGTTTGCTTGCTCTGTTATTCATCTGTTGCAGTGTTTCTTATTTATTTACTGTTACTTTGTTATCTTTTCATAGTTCATTTACTATTCACTGTTTATTGCTTTAATACTTTTGTTGACAATAACATAGGACTGAAGTGTATGGAGATGACGAATTATGTTTATGCTATGAAGGGCTTATCTCTTTTTCTTAAGAATTAATATAGCTATTTTAGTTGACTATGCATGATTGAGTTATAAATTTGTTGTCTTGTTTGTCTCTATGGTTTCTGAGTTGAATGGATGTAATATAATGGCCAAACTTTGCATCATTTTTAGTATTGAATGAAGGACCGAGAGGAGATAGTTAATACGGATCGAGAAACTATGGACATTTAGGTTAAGAACTAAAAATATATTAACTTAAGTGGTAATTAGTAGTCAGGCTTCTATAATTAATTAGGATGATAATTGGTTGAATACAAAAATTATATTAGTTCATTATTCGAGTTGATTTAGAACCCAACTGTTAATTTTAGTAAGACAACTATATAATTATTTCCCTTAATCGTGCATAGGAGATTAAATTAGTGAAATTAATTCTCAAGAGTCTTCCACTACGACTAATCTATTCGTTTTGCTCCCAATTAATTCTGTTTACTTTTCAATCTAATTTTCTAATTTTCTTTAAAAGCCTTCACTTTACAAATCAAGATAGAATGTTTAAGATTGCATTTGCTTTCATTTTTGCTTTTGCTTAAGGTTAATTTAAGTGGACCAATTTCACCTTTATGGGAGACGACCCTAGGTAATCACTATAACTACCTTGTACACTTGCGAGTAGGATAACCTAGGTAATTTTTAGAACTTAATTTGGGCACGACAATCACTAAAGGGATACCATTCACCAAAACACAATAAGATGTAGAAGTTATACATTCTTTAATCCATCCAATGAAAACTCCAACGAACTCAAACTTTTTAAGTAATTATAGTAGGAAATCCTAGTTTACACTAACAAAAGGCTTATTGAAATCCACTTTGATGATGTAGTTAAAAGTAAATTTACATTTTGAATGCCCCTTTATTAGCTCCTATACTATCAAAATATTATCTCCATTATGTCTATTCTCCATGCCCCTTAATTCTCACTAATCAAGTATGAAATGGCAGCCTTCAATCTAGCAATAAAAATTTTGGTTATGATCTTATAAAGGGAGTTTGAGTAAGTTGTAGGTCTATAATCACCTAAAGAGGAGGGATTATGGCATTTAGAAACTAAACAAAGAAAGGTCTTATTATTTTATTTTAGCAGAATGCCCCATGAAAAGAGTTTATGAACTACATCCTTAACTACCTACCCCATCACTTCCCAATACTTGTGATATACATATCCATTCAACCCATCCAGACAAGGTGCCTTCATTCCATTCATCTTAGAAACTGTATCTTCTATCTCTTTATCCTCCATAGGTCTAATTAACATTGCCACCTCCTCATTTAGGATCCTTTTGGATATGAATTTGCTCAAGTAGGATATATAAGTTCAAGTACGATTTGTTATACCAAGCAGAGAAATGTAGAAATTAACAACTTTCTGAAGAATAACATGATGGTCTTACATTAATATGCCATCACAAGATAAGACGGATCTGTTTTTATTTTAATTTCTTCTTCAACAAGTTCGCTCTAAATCTCTAGTTGAGCAAAGAGGAACGATTATTAATAGTATGAAGATACTTACATAAATGCAATTTCTTCTTATATAGTAATTTTGGTTCACTAGGATTGGCATAGAGGAGATATGTATAAAGGCAAGATTAACTCTAGCAGAGTTCATAGCTTCCTTAGTACTAGGATATGTTACCATATTTAACAATTTAAGCTCCCTCTTAATGATCTTAAGCTTTTAGACATAAGAAAATTATTTAGTACCAGTTATAGAGTAATCAATCACTTTCCTATAGGCATCCAGGAAGCGTATCTCATTGGCAAAAAATGTATTAAATATGAATATGAAGTGTTTAATTATCTTTTGGAATAAATCTCCTATTATGATTGGAGTGTCATCTAAGAAATGGGGATCTATAAACCTAGCTATACTCTCAAAGAAAAGATTAAGTCAATTGGAGTTGACAAGAGCTTTATCCAATATTTTTTTCCAAATAAACGATTTGGAGCATTGCTTATTTGACCATATAAATGTGTGCCCTTCAAACTTCGATCAGTAACCCTCACATGATTAATACTCTCTTTGAAGTCCTCAGAGAAATTTCTTAAATTACAATTCGCTTGAGCTTCAACCTATATAAAGTCCAATTAAAATCACCACAGATTATCAAAGGGCCATTACAACTACTACTGATATTTTTAAGATTACATCACAAATCATTCATTTGATAAGCAAAGTTACTTGCATAGACAAAAGAGGAAAAAACCACTATTTCTCAAAAAGAAAAGCTATCTTCATATGCATTATCTGGCCATTAGATCTGACAGCGCGTCGTAACGTTAGTCAAAATAAAATAACTAGACTACTACTGTAGCAGTGGTGAGTCTAGGTCGATCCACAGAGAATGTGTGTAAAGTTTATGAAATGAAATAAACTGGTGTTTAGGTTTAACAGGAAGTTTTGGATTTTGAAATAAGAAAATAAAATAAAACTAGACTAATAAAAACAAATTAAAGAAAATATGCGAGAAATGATAAAAATGGGAAATTCGATAGGGATCCGGTTCTTTGGTTCAATCTCGGCCTACACTCTAATTAAGCATATTTCATTAATTTGTTGTTCTCAAACCTCTCCTAGAAATTATTAATTATAGGTTAATAATTAACCCAAGTTTTTCCTTAGGTTTCGTTTAATCAAGATAAGATCATTAATTAAACCTAACCACTGAATAACCTAGGATATGACCTATAGATTTAATTAAGCAGTAGCATTACAAATTAGGAAAATCAATTAATCAAGGCAACAACCACATATGATGCATCATTTAACTAGGTCATGTGTAACACCCCATTATCCTAGGGTACGCACCGGGACGCCCGTAGGTCATTCCGACACATAACCTAAGATAACGGAGCGTTACGTGCAATCACTATAGAACTCCACATGGCATCACATACATTTAAATAAATAAAACCAGTAACTGTAAATTGCAAGATTTTTAAAACCAAATTTCTCTTTTCATTACTCCAAAATATTAATTTATACATCAGTGTACAGTCTGTACATATGACCAAATTACCCTTTCCCATAAGTGAGGGGATGTTACATCATGTTATCCCTAATGATTACGAATCATTAGTCGTTACACATGAATTTCAACATAATAATTACGGATTATATCGAAATTCTAGCAATGGGTAAGTAATTAAACAATTCAATGAACACATTAAAATCATCTTTTCATAATCCCAATGGGTTCATACATAAATAATCGAACAATAACGAAAATCCGATTATCCATACACAAAACCCAAATCAATTAACATAGGATAACACAATCAATTTCTTATAAGAGAAAGAAACAGTAAAAATGATGGGTGTCAAAACCACCAAAAATAAATTACCTACTCTAAAAGATTTGTAAATAGTGATGAACAGGGTTGATCTCACAGAGACTGGTCAAGCTTATTTCTAAAGTGCTAGAATAGAAAAGGAGGGGGTTGAATTGAACAAAAATAAATAAAACAAAAAAAAATGCAGCAGTAAACTAAAATCAAATCAATAGAAAACGAACATAGCCATAGTTATAATTCTCAGTAAGAAATTTTTATGGTTGATCATTAATTTTAAGATAACTTTTGAATTCCACATTACAGACAAGTTATAGTCAAAAGGAACATCCTCCCAACCAATCTTACCGTATTATTAGGTTATTACGATACGATCTAATAATAACCACTAATTAACAAGTAACCCTAAGTACGATGAAGGATTTAACCTGTTAATAGCATTAAAAACTAGTAAGACCCTGCCCTAATCAACAAAGACTACGAGAATTCGTTTAAACTAGATTATGTCTTCACTTAATATAACCCAAAGGCTTTTA
>JANQAP020000583.1:6718355-6733446 GCA_026874005.2 Erythroxylum coriaceum
ACTATTAATTGTAGGTTAACCATAAGCTTTATTAATCCTAGTTTTCCCTTAGGTTGTGTTTAATTAAGAGAAGCTTGTTAATTAAACCTAGCTATCGAACAACCTATGATAAGCTCTTTAGATTTAATAGGACAACTGTATTACGAGTTAGGAAGGTAGATTAAACAAGGTAAGAAACATAAACATTTAGGTCATTTAACCTAAGTTACGTTATCCCTAATGATTCAACACTAATTGGAAACACAACAATTATGGATTGTATCCCTAATGATTCAATATCATTAGTCGCCACAAACAAATCTCAACATAACAATTACGGATTATAATGAAGATTCTAACAACGGGTTTGTAATAAAACAATCTAATGAACGTATTAAGATTATCTTTAGCCAATACCCAAATAATAAACATAGGATAACATAATCAATTACTAAGAGAGAAAGAATACAATACAAATGAAGAGATGCCTAAAATATGCCTTCGACTTCGACATCCCCTATAAACTTGAGCAAGGAGGACTAGCCATGGGTCTCTCAAAATGCAAGCTTCTATCACCCTTTTGTTTCCCAAATGATTCATCCAACCTTTTATAAATTTCTACCGTCGTAACATGTCTACTTATATTAAACACTAAGGTTCAAGTGCCAGGTTTAAGTCACAGGCGTGACTATATTGCTTACAGTAGTGAATGCCCTAAATGAGGCTCACGACTGTGATCCACATTTGTGTGGGCATGAAAAGGAGTGCCACACCCATGCAACATGTCTCCTGGGCATGAGATGAATGTAACAACCATGACACATTTGTCATGGGCGTGAGAGATGTCTCATGACTATAACAATTTCATGCACGGTTGTGAGCTATTATAAACCATATATATACTTCATATTTTTGCATTTTCTTATCCCCTCTTGCTCTAATCCTTCTCCTTCTTGATTTATGAAGATAAGGGAGTGTGAATCTCAAATAGACATCTCAAATATTATGCTTTTGACTCACGTTAGCTCTTTCGCTTCCAAATTGTACCTAAAACTAAGTATGAACTAAGGTGAATGTCTTAAGCATTTCATAGCATTAATTACTAAGTGTTATGGAATAAATATATAACCAATTAAGTACATATCAATTTCCCCCACACTTAGCCTTTGACCATCCTTGGCAAAACATCAAAATCAAAGTCACAAACCCAAAACACTTACTCATTTTTCATATTTACCAAGAACAAATAATCATAAGAAAAGAGGAATAACTTTCGAAAACTATAGAAAAAACTCAACATTCAATGTTTCTACTCATGATCAATCAACAATCATCACCTTTAAAAACTGAGCAATCTAGAGGTAGACTTGAAAAAACAGATCCATAGGTACACTCAAATACCATTCATGATCATGACATTCCAAAACATTGCATATCATTTCATTTCTCCAACACTAAGGTTCACATGCATAATCATGAATCAAAGGACTTTTCAAGATTGTAATGTGGGCAACAGTAAAGGTGAGATGTAATTGGATAATATAGCATGAAATTCATTAAAGCTAGTGAAACGAGAAAAACACTCAATATACCATCAAGCTCAAAAGCCAACACTCACTCACAGTTGTGTACATCAACTATGATGAATGCAAAACTATATTTCATAGCTTAAATTCAAGCTCTCACACCACAAACAACATGAAGCATAATTAATTAGAAGGGATTAGTCATAAAGATGTGATGATAAACAATACATTGAAACTATAAGGAGTGAGGCTTCTAAAACAACATCTACCTCTATGTAACATACTCAAATCACCCATTCGATACAACTTTAAGAAGAGAAACTAATCATGAATAACATTTCAAAACAATTGCATTTCCTCCTAGATACTTTTATTTAAACAAAATTTTCTTTTCTTTCTTTCTTTTTTTCTTTTTCTTTTAACTTAAAAATTGAAAGAAACTACATCAACCTTAGAATCCATTGACAAGATATAAAATGACATTTTAATGATTATAACCACCCCGCATATATGCACACCTCCACACTTATACTCTTGTACATCCACAGTCATCAACAATAAAAAATGCTCCATTAGCTTTAAGATTTATGTAGGACATTTGGTTAGGTTTGAAGCATGTAATGTGGTTAGCATAAAAAGAAAAGGCAATTAAAGCTCTTAACAAAGGAAAAATGATATCAATAGTTAGGCTATATAACTAATGTAGCTTATGAAGAAAAGAATGCCTATATCATTTCCATATTAATGCATGTGATAAATATATGCTCTTGAATAGAAAATCAAAGCAAAGTCAAGATGTACATATCATGAAGGTTACACAAAAACAAAAGACAATGAGATTGGTATGGATGTGTTAGACTATACAGGCTCAAAATCTCACTAGCTTATGTCTACTACTAGTCACTACTCTTCTAAAGATAATGTATATTGACCAATCACAAGAGTAAAAGTACATGCTAAAGTTACCATTAATTCTTCCAGTTAATTCACTCTTTAATTATCAACATATAATCCTAGAAGCAATAGAAAAAGAGAAATTGTTTATTTGTTTATTTGATTCTCTCTCTCTCTTTGTTTGAAAACTTAAAAACATTTAAGAACAAACATACTTAAAAACACATATACATATAAGAAACAAATGTGAAAATGTAAAGGAAAAAGAAATAAACTTCCATTGGGTTGCCTCCTAAGCAGTGCCTTTGTTTATTATCACTGGCTCAACTCCATACTTTTCTTTTCACGTGACAAAATTATGATATTCAAGTGTCACATTTTGCGCTTTCTTCACATGAGGTTGTTTAGGATAACACTTAAGTTAATGATCTCTCATATTCAGCATCTTCCCTATCTTCAAATTCTTAATCTCTACTGATTCCATGCACTCTGGAAATATCTCAAATATCTCTTTAACCTTTTCTTCCTCTTTTAATTACTCCAACCTATTAGGCAAAGGTGAAGGTTTAGTCTTAAAAATAATTATAGACTGAGTACTCACCTTCGAGTTGAATAATGTATCCTTTTCTCCTTCGAGCTCCTTCTCAACTTCTTCTTCACAAGCAATTCCTTAAGTAGTATTCTCAAGATTCTCATGTCCTCTTCACTCTGTAAGGTCTTTGTAATAATGTCCCTCAGGTTAACCTCGAGTTGAGATGGTTGCATCTCTTCGCTTTGTGATGCTAGGCAATCGAGAGCTTCCATCATCTAACCCTCCTGAGTTGCCAAGTTCTGGATTCTAAGAATTATATCCTGTTGAAATTGCAAAGTATTAGTAGAAAGAGACATAACTAAATCTTCCAGAGATGTACCTAAGTTTTATTGTCACTCCAAATTTGAGACACTAAACCTCATATCCTACCAAAATTTCCTTTCCTCCTGTTGAAATTGCAAAGTGTTAGGAGCAACAACATTAACTAATTATTCTAGAGATGGACCTAAGCCGTAATAAGAAGCTTTTGATCTATTTAAGAATTCTTATGTGTCCTACAAACTAAGAAGGAAGTAATTTTGCTGGTTATCTCATCTATAACTAAAGTTCGTATGATCACTCAAACTTAGTTATAAGATTGAGAATATAAATTATAGGAAAAACTACTTCCTTCCATGTATTTTTCTTTTTTTCACAGGAGTAATAAATAGAAAGTGAAAAGATCAAGAAATAAATGTAAGGACTAATTATGAACAAATATATACAAAACACCAATTAAAATCAAGAACAAAAACTAAAATAATGTACTCCTCGCCAATGGTGCCAAAATTGATACAGCACATCATGACACTACACAAATAACTAGACCTAAAAATATAGCTAGTAGTAAGTCTAGGTCGATCCCACAGAGAATGTTTGGCTAGCTTTTATTATGAAAATCAACAGTGTTTAGATTATTGGGGGGTTTGGTTGTCAATCAAGAAAATAGAATGAAACTAAACTAATAAAAGCAAATTAAATCTAACAATATAAAAATGAGAAAAGTGATGAATACTCTAAGGACCCAATCATCGGTTCGATCTCAGCCTACACACAATTAAATATACTTCATAGAATTGTTATTCTCATACCTCTCTTAGCAACTATTAATCGTAGGTTGACGATAAGCTTTATTAACATTGGTTTTCCTTTAAGTCATGTTTAATTAAAAGAAGCTCGTTAATTAAACCTAGCTATCAAACAACCTATGATAAGCTCTTTATATTTAATTGGATAGCTGCATTATGAGTTAGGAAAATAGATTAATTAAAGTAACAACAGCATACGCTCTGGTCATTTAACCTATGTTATGTTGTCCCTAATGATTCGACACTAATCAGAAACACAACAATTACGAATTGTCCCTAATGATTTGATATCATTAGTCATCACAAACAAATGTAAACATAACAATTACAGATTATATTGAAGATTCTAATAATGGGTTTGTAATAAAACAATTCAATGAATGTATTAAGATCATCTTTAAACAATACCCAAACAATAAACATAGGATAACATAATCAATTCCTAAGAGAGAAAGAATACAATACACATGAACAGATATCCAAAATGTATCTTCGGATATCCCCTATGAACTGAAGCAAGGAGGATTAGCCCTCTATGGCCTCCATGGATCTCCAAAAATGCAAGCTTTTGTTGCCCCTCTTGTTTCACGAATGATTCATCTAACCTTTCAAGAGTCTTTTCAGTCACAAAATGTCTATTTATATGAAAAACTAAGGTTCAGATGCCAGGTGTATAAGTAATGGGTGTGAGTATGTAATGTTGGCTAGCATATCTCCAGAGCTTCAGAGAAAGCATGAGAAAATGGATGCACCTACTATGATTTTGCATCTCAAGGAGTTATTTAGTGCACAAAGTAGGGTAGAGAGCTTTTAATTCTCCAAGGCATTATTTCAATGCAAGATGGTAAAAGGATCTTTAGTTAACCTACATATGCTTAAGATGATTGGGCATATTGAAAAATTAGCCCAATAAGCTTTTGTCATAGACCATGAGTTAAGCGTTAGTTTGATGCTGCAGCCTCTCAGTTCGAGCTTTTCACAGTTCATTAAGAACTTCCATATGAACCAGAAGGATAGGTCATTGCCCGAATTGCTAAATTTGCTTAAGACTATAAAAGGGAACCTTAAAAAGAACCCAGTTATATGCTTATTGTAGATTCTTCTAAGAATAAAAAAAAGGGCTCTATGAAGATTAGGAGCAAGAAACAAAAGGCTTCTACTAATTTAGTGAAGCTAAAAGGAGGTTTGAATAAAAAGAAAATGACAAGGGCATATTCTTTCATTGCAGAGCCAATAGACAACGAAAGAGGAACTGCCTATCTTATCTTGCTACCCTGAAAGATAAGAAGCTTCAGGAAGCTGTCTCTTCAGGACATTTATGATTAAGATCAATCTTTATACTTCTGTTCCATGTTCTTTTGTATTAGATACTAGATTTGCTTCTCATATATGTAATAACATACAGATGTTAAATATTGTTAAGGAAAGGTGAAGTGGACTTATGAGTTGAAAATAGAGCAATAGTTGCTACATTAGCCGTAAGAACTTGTAGTTTAGCTTTGCCTTCTGGCCTTGTATTAGATCTAAATAGTTTTTGTTATGTTTTAGTTATTACAAGAAACATCATTTCTATTTCTTAATTAGATTTGAATGAATTTGTCTTTATCATTAAGAACAATAGATGTTTTATTTATAACAATGATATTTATTATGGATCTGGATTACTTACAAATGGGTCGTATGAATTAGATCTTGAAAGACCAATTCTTAACATAAATAGCAAGAAAAGAATGTTAAATGACCAAAATCTATCTTATTTATGGCATTGTAGGTTAGGTCATATCACTGAAACTAGAATCATAAAGTTACATAAAGAAGGACATTTAGATCTTTTTAATTTTGAATCATATGAAACTTATAAATCTTATTTATTGGGAAAGATGACCAAATTACCCTTTAATCGAAAGGGAGAACATGCTAGTGAGTTACTAAAACTAATACATTCGGATGTACGTGGGCCTATGTCCACTAATGCTCAAGGTGGATTCTTATATTTCATTACATGAACATATGACAATTCTAGATATGGTTATGTGTACCTGTTGAAACAAAAGTCTGAATCATTTGAAAAGTTCAAAGAATTTAAAGTTGAGGTTGAGAAACAAAATGGTAAAAGTATTAAGACACTTAATACTTAGACCATAAGTTTCTTGGTTACTTAAAAAAGAATGGGTTTCTCTTACAATAGAGTCCTCCTACAACTCCAAAACATAATGGAGTATCTAAGGGGACAAATCGTACTCTATTAGATATGATACATTCCATAATGATTTATTCAATCCTTTCTATCTCCTTTTAAGGATATGCCATTGAAACCACTACTTACCTTCTAAATAAAGTTCCATCTAAATCAATTGACAAGACACAATATGAGATATGGACTGGTAGAAAAATAAAATTGTCACACTTAAACATTTGGGGATGTGATGCTTAAATGAAGTGTGCTATATCTAATAAGCTTTAAGCTAAACCAAATAAAAGCAAATTTATGGGGTATCCAGCTAGAAGGGTCTTCAAGATAGGATGATTCCTTAAATTCATAGTTCAGAAAGTGGATGAACATAATTCCAAAAACTAGATCATGAAACTTCAATACTAGAACCTAATAAAAAAATTTAGATCAACTAACAATAAGCAACTTATACGGAAAAGAAGTAATAGATGACAAACATATAGTTCCAGGTAGTTATTAATCATTTGAAAAGGCTATGATTATTGGGGAACTAAAGTCCATAATACAAAGAAACTTAACAGTTATTGTCTAATACCAATCATGTGAATCCATAGGAAATGATAGCACACACTTTAAAAGGGAAAGAATGAGGAAGGGAGAAGACTCAACTCCATCCAATCATGGATCCTTAGGAGGAAAAGTGATAAACAAATCTAGTTTTGAACTAGTTATTAGAAAAAAATCTAATATAAAGAAGAAACCCCTCACAGGGGAACTTCATAGATGAAAGTTCGAACGTGGAATGTTAGAAGTGCAAATATGGCTCACAAGAAACTTTTAATCAAGGATTTGATCCTTGATATTAAAGCAAGTATGGCAGGTCTTTTTAGAAACTAGGATGAAGCATGATAAAAATGACTTCTCTAGATTACTACCACATAGTGGCATCAGGTTTCCAATCATTCACAACATCCCAATGAGGGAATCTCTAAACTGACGAATGATCCTACTTGTTCTTATTCTTTAAGTTCCTTATTATAGGAAATCTTTAAGAGACACTCTCATCTTAAAAGGTAGAAAGTCTCTGTAAACCAGTTATTAGTGTAAAGATTGAGAAGTCTTTGAATTCACTGAGCCCCTAGCCTAGATTGATTCAATGGTAACATCTTCTTGGTCAGTCATAAAACCAATGGTAGTTGATGCAATTCTTAAGTTTTTCAATAATGGAGTTTTACTTATTAAACTAAATAGAACTTATATAACCCTTATACCTAAGGATGGACTGTAAAAAATATTCTTAGATTTCAAGCCAATGGTATGTTGTAAAATGATTTATAAAATAAATTTCAAAGATACTTATCGACAGTTTAAGGGAAGTGATCCCAAGGTTCATCAGTCAATGACAGGGAGCCTATATTCTAGGTAGAAACATAGGTGACAACATAATGTTGTTGCAAGAATTGGTAAGGAACCAAGAAAAGGAGTAGGAAGAATTGCATTCTCAAGATAGATCTAAGAAAAGCTTATGATAGTGTTAGTAAGGACTTCATCATTAAAATTATGCAAGCTATGAAGTTCCCTGAAATATACAAACAATGGGTAAGATGATACATAACCACTCCTATATTCAATGTGCTGATTAATGGCCAACCATCCACAACTATCAATAACATGAAAGGAATTCAACAAGAGGACCCCATATCCCCTTACTTATTTGCAATGACAATGGAAGTATTCAATAGACTACTCCAAAGGGTCATTGAAAGGACTAAGCAATTCATATATCATTTGAAGTGCAAGAAACTTGGGATTTCCAATTTATGCTTTGCTGATGATTTAATTTTGCTAGCTAATTAGATCCAATTTCCATCAAAACCTTAGTGTCAGCTCTCAAAATCTTCACTAGACTCATTATACTTGAAGTAAATTACACCAAGAGTGAACTTTTTGTTTCAAGATGTGCTAATCATATGGAGCAAAGCATTAGTTCATCCATAGGATTCAAACTGCAACAACTGCCAATGGTGTACCTTAGATTCCCTATTTCTCACTCAAGATTATACTATAAGGAGTACTCCTTTCTTATTGATAGAATCAAATTTATAATATCCTCTTTAAACAACAAGAACTTATCTCTAGCAGGTAGGTGCAATTCATTTCATCTATACTTGTATTTATGAATGTGTTTTGGGAAGCATATATGGTCATACCAACATCAATCTCCAAATAGATGGACCGAATGTTGGAGAATTTTTTATGGATAGGGACGCATTCTTACATAAGTAATGCAAGGATCACGTTGATTAAAATTTGTATCCTAAGAATTGAGGGTGATATCAATCTCCTTTCTATTAAAACCTCATTGATGGTTAAAATACTGTGGAGGTTATGCAAAGAAAAGTAATCCTTATGGACTTAATGGATTTATGGTTATTCAATCAAAGACACCAACATATGGAGGTACATATCCTCACCTAGTATGTTGTCTATGATGAAAGCAACCTTGAAAACAAAAGAGAAAGTGAAATCTAAAGTTATCAATCTCATTGGAAATGACAAGGACACTCATTTCTGGTATGCCAACTGTTTGTCCACAGGTCATCTTCAGAATGAAACCTCCATGCAAATACTAAATCCACTGATCCATTGCGATAGTATAGTTGCTAATGCTCTCACTACCAAATGCTTGTTCAATAACATTCCTATTCCAAATAGTATTAAGAAAGAAATCAACAGACTCACTTAACAATGACAAGATCATAAGGAGATTGAAAAGTTCTGAAAACTTCACAAATTATTTATACAAGAATTTATAAAAGGTAATACCACCATTATCCCTTATATTTAAGTGGTACGACGTAAACATTTTAATCCCTGAGCTTCCAAAATCACTTAGATGGCTATGAAATCTAAATTTCCAACAATTGACAGAATATTCACATTCCTACATCTGCTTAATTGGTGCATCATATGCTAACAAGCTAAAGAAAATCCATCACATCTCTTCTGAATTTAATAGGAAAATATAGAAATAACTCCTACAAAACTACTAGGTATTCAATGTCCCAAGCTTATTGAATGAAATAATCAACCGATGCTTCACTATTAAACATCCAACCAAAAAATATCAAATGGTATTTTTACATTATTTTGACATTTAGCATAGCTACAATCTAGGATGAGAGAAATAGGATAGTCTTCCAAGACATAGTTTAGGATCAAGAAACTTTCAACAACAAATCGTTGTAGAAAATTAGATTCCATATCAACATTTTTCAAGAGCATATACACACATCAAGAGTCACCTAACAATTCTTATAAAAATTTATTAAGTTCAATAATATGATAGAATAACTAAAAAACTAAATAGAGAAAAATGGTAACTGAATAATTAAACTAGCATTAGTAAATTTATTGATTAATCAATGATGAAAAGTTAGGAATTCCTTAGATACTTGTTTTGTTTCACTTTACCTTCTTTATTTAATAATACTCAACTTTAGATATTCAGTAGTTATGATTACCCATTTCAAGATGTAGCTAGGTAATCCTAATTAAAATAGATAACGATTGGATTCTGAACTCTTGATCTATAAAAACTCGTCCTAACTATCTAACTACATTTGAATTTATCATAAGGGTAACTAATAAACAATTAAGATCTCTCTTTAATTGGCTATCAATCTAATGTTTATAGATCTATTATGGTACCAATTCTTACTGATAGTTGTGATTTGTATTCTATTTTAGGGTTAGATTTGATAAGTATTTTAATGTCATTTCAAGTGTTTAATATGCATTTAGGGTTTATTATATTAGTTTTTGTATTTTTGTGTTTTTATGGGTTAGTTTGAATCTTTGAGCTTAAATTGTATATCTTTTAGGTACCTTGATGTATTTACTAGTGTTGCAGGGTAAACAGGGAAGAACGGGAAGAGTTAAAGAGTTTTCGGGCCAAAAAGCATAGGCCACGATTATGTACACAGGCCACGATCGTGAAAGAAGAGGAAGAACCAGAAGCAGCCAGGCCACGATCGTGCACTCTAGGCCACGATCATGACAGAGAGCATCAATTCAGGGCACGATCATGCACTATAGGCCATGATCGTGACCGAAAGGAAAAAACACGGGCCACGATCATGGCAGGCAGGGCCACGATCGTGCACGACATCGAGCTAATAGAAAAACTCAAGTTGCAGACAAATTTTTTGAGCGTTTCGACCCTGACTTTGACCTAGATCGCCCAAAGTATAAATCGAACATTATGGGACATATGCAGTAGCTTTTGGAGAGTCTAAATCAAGAGCTTTCACACTAATCACATTTCGAAAACCTTAGAGAGTTTTGAGAGATTGAGGAAGAGAGACAAGGAGATGAAGCTTGATGCGACGTACTTCCCGGAACAGATGATTTCCTGCTATCACTACCTCCACAATCCATTCCGACAGTAGTTTCTTTGTTTATTTCAATTTTATTTATGTATGAAATTGGGATATTTATTAAAATGGTTGTTGTTGCGTGTTGATTATTGTCTATACTCACCTTTAGGTTTTCAATTCTTGAGATTAATAAAGTTTAATTGGTTGTGTTTCTTTTGATTTAATTATTATTCAAATTCTTGTTCTTAATAATTTGGCAATAAACTGAGAGGGTGAGCCAAGTGAAAATAATCAATTTGGGCTAACGAGAGTTAGGTGAATTGATAGATAAAGGATTGAATCAAACCAGTAGAGTCGTGTAATGAGAGATCGAGCATAGATTCCCGGTAGGATAATAGACAACTTAGAACTAATATTAGGACTAGTTCCCTTCCTCGTGGGATCAACACCTTAGGTACTATGTGAACGACCCATGAGCTTACGGTAATTACGAAGGTTAAAAATATTGAAACTTAGAGCGTGTAACCTTGGGCCTACACTTACTACACAACACAATAAATAAAAGTTTTCCCTCTTCCTTGATAGCCACTAACTGAAATTAACTTTCCTATTAATCTTGTTCCTATCCTCCTAATAGTAAACCATTAACTTCCAACAACTATAACAACCTTCCTAAAGTACCAAACTATAACCTTAATGCTTATGACTAACCTGAAGAAAAACACACCAGTAAGCACTAAAACCCCACCCAATGTATCCCAACCTAACCCACTTGACAACAACCCAATTGACAACATTGAGTTTCCCCTTTGAGGGGAAGCTCAAAAGGAATCAGTAGGAGCCTCAGAAGGGAAAGACTACCTAGAACTCCATTATAGGAGATTTTGGAAGCTTAGGGAAGCTAAGGTATGTTGAATTAGCAAATGAGGAAGCTATTCAGCCCCGTTGGAGGCGCTACAATATGAAGAAAGAAAGTGGAGCTCTTGTTAGGTTTTTTCTTTAAAAAATTGCCATTCCCTGTTGTTAAAAAATGTGCTAATCCCGTTTGGAGAAATATGGGTTTGGTGAACACGATGGTGAATGAAGATGAGTTGTTTATCTTGAAATTCAATTTTGTGAGAATGCTCAGAGAGTGTTAGAAGTAGGGTCTTAGTATGTCCTTGGACATCTGATTTTGCTAAAGAAATGGCACCTAGGGGTAACTCTAAACAAAAGAAAACTATAAATAATCCCTTTATAGGTTAATTTCCACAAATTTCTTCTAGAGTGCTGGTTTGCAGAAAGGATGAACTATATTGCTAGTAAGATTGGTAAACCTTTAGGAATGGATGGGTACACTGCTAGGATAAGAAGAATTGAGTTTGCTAGGGTATGCATTGATATGGATATCACTAATAAATTGCCAGATTTACTAAAGATTATGAAGTTAAATAAGAATGGGGAACTAAAGGAGGATATTGTAGGAGTCTCCTATATGTGGAGATTAAAAACTAAAAAGAAGAGGATGACTTCGAGGAAAAAAGAAAACCAAGAAGAAAATATGAGAAGAGGGATGGATTTTGAACATATGGAGGATACTAATATGGAAATAGGGGAACCAACTAATGATCATAACAATCAAAACCAAGACAAGGAAGTGAACAAAACACCATACAAAAGTAAGCAAGTGGTGAATGTTCTAGTGAAGAATCCAGATGAAGCTAATAGAACTCCTTTAATGGATAAAGGAGAGACCTCTGACACCAAACAATACACTAGAAATTCTCTTAGTGTGGATAGGAAATCAAGGAGGAAGAAGTCTGGTAAGAAGAAGAAATAATGAAGTTGGTAGTTTGGAATGTTATCGGGCTCAATAACCTAAATAAACAATAGGATATTAGGGAGTTGATTAGAAACAGGCTAGCTATTTTTATTGTTTTGCTTGAAACCAAGATAAGAAAGGAAAAACTAGAGAACAGTCCGTGGTTCCTAAAGGAAAGTTGGAAGGTGGTTTTTAATCATGATAACTACATTAAAAGGAGAGTTACTATAGGGTATAACACTCAGAAATTAGAAATTATTAAATTGTATAGGTCAGACTAACTGATCCATTATGACATGATGATAAAAAGCTTTAGAAGGATCATCATGATCTCTACAATGAATACAACTAATCGTGATTTCCAAAGACATGCTTTATGAAAGGATCAGGTGAGGATAAGCAAAACAATCAAGTCTTCTTGGTCAATAATGGGGGATTTTAATTGTACAATCAATAAAAATGAAACTTAGGGTGGAAGAAGCTGGTCAAAGAAATATTGAAGGGATTTATAAGTGGTAACAAAGCATATTGGGCTAAGATATCTCAAATACTATGGTAATACTCTCACATGGAATAGTAAGCATAATGGTAGCTGGTTTTTATTGAAGAAGCTCAACATATGTATGGTAAATGATGACTAGATAGCTCACTTTCCACTTAGTACTGCTAGATTTAAGGAACCAAACACCTTATATTATAGTCTAATTTTGATTGGTCTAACCATCTATAAAGATGAAAGATGAGCTAAGCCCCTTTCAAGGTCTTCAACCATTTAATGGATAGCTTTAAATTCACAAGAATATTAAAGGAGGCAATGCGCATAGGGATTGTAGGAACTAAGGGATATAGGCTAAGTATGAAGCTAAAGGCAATGAAAGAAAGTTTGAAGTCTCTTAACAAGGAAAACATAATTCCTGAATAAGAGGGAATGACAGAGGGAATGACAAAAGCATTAGAGGAACTATATAGATGTTAAAAGAGAGTGCTGGAAAAACTTGAGGACAAACAGTTAAGAAAAGAGGAAATAGATTTGATCAACAACTATAATAAGTCTCTAGAAGAGACTAATAACATGCTAAGATAGAAATCAATTACGCTTTGGCTAAAAGAAGGGTAGATATGCACAAAATACTTTATGAATTCAATAAGAGAAAAAATGAACAAAAACTACATTATGTTCTTGGAAGATGAAATAGGTCGAAAATATCTAGACCAGGATTACAAGAAAAGAATCACCTTTGAGTATTTTAATAAGCAATATGGGAAAGAGGATGAAGTAGAGCTCATTCTAGAAGATGTTTTAAGGAGAATTAAACGGATATTAAATGAGGAAAAGGAAGAAATTATTAAGGAAATAATTAGAGAAGAGATCAAAGAAGCATTAATCTCCATAAATCCTGACCAATATCTTGGTCGAAATGGCTATAATGGGAAAATTTTCCAAAAAATGAGACATTCTAGGGGAGGAAGTTACAGAAGCAGTGAAGGAGTGTTTTCTTGAAAGGAACTATCTTGAAAGAATGAAATAAGGTCTTTGTTAGCCTGGTTCCTAAGCAACCAAATGCTTAAAGGTTGGAGCAATTTAAGCCTATTGCTTGCTATAATTACTTTAAAAAATCATCATAAAGATAATTGCAAATAGAATAAAAAAGAGATTAGGGAAAATAATTGATCTAGTATAAAATGCATACATCAGTGGAAGATCAATAGGCACTAATATTTTATTTTGTTAGGAGATCCTTAAAGGCTATAATAATAAGACTAAATTAAAGAACTACACTATAAAGATAGATTTGGATAAAGCTTATGACTCAGCCAATTGGAGCTTCATTCTCAACGTTTTAAAAGTAGCTAGCTATCCTCCCTTATTTAGGAAATGGATCGAAGTCTATGTATCTAGTACATCTCTTACTATATTAATAAATGAAGAACCCACCAAGTTCATAAAAGCTAAGAGAGGATTGAGGCAAGTGGATCCCCTATCCCCTTACCTACTTGTGTTTTGCATCCTCTCAATCATCATTGCTAAGTATGTGAAAAATAGATTAGAATCAATACCATCACAAATGTAAAGGTAACAAAGTTACTCACCTAGCTTTTGTGGATGACATGCTACTATTTTGCAAAGTTGAAAAGTAATCAATCAACTTGTTCATACAATCTATGGTTCATGTTAGGGATGAAAAGCTACCCTAGCCAAAGTTACTTGTACCTGTCTTCAAATTGCAAAATAGAAGTTGCTTTTAAAGTTATGGAGAAGGGGTTGAAACAAGGAAACATTTCTATTAGGTACTTTGGTGTCTCAATTTCTTAAAAAAAGATATACTACCTCATATTATAGATTATTGATGGACTTATTTAATGGAAGAATAAATCACTTGTGCAATAAACATCTAAGCTATGAGGGAAGATTACAACTGGTTAAGACAATTCTAAGTAACTTAGCTACCTATTGGATCAGTTATTGATCACTTCTAAAAAGTTTATTGAAGGAGATAGATTAAAAAAATAAGACTTTCTATAGAAGGGATTAATTCATATAAATGAGTCAGATGGGATATGTAACACCCCACTCCCACTGGACCCGAACCCGATATCGATGATGATATCCGAATCCGTGCCCCGCGAGGGTGGCGTGCAACATCACTTAACAATTAAAGTCGGTATATTTTTTTTGAAT
>JANQAP020000583.1:6903071-6920994 GCA_026874005.2 Erythroxylum coriaceum
CGGGGAGGGGTCCCAGCACTTATGGTATCAGAGCATGCAAGCAAGTAGGAGTTAGACTCCAGTAACGGGGTCTAACAGCTTTAGTAGGCACAGAGAACGATGAGGAAACAACGACAGAGAAAAGAAATATCCATATGCGATAAAGGAGGGGGAAGGGGAGGGGTTGCGGTAGTTTTAGCTTAAATGAAAATGACATCGTTTGGTGTTAAACCAAACGAACGACGTCATTTTCATTTTATTATAAACATTGAAGCCGAAGAAAATGAGACATTTATCTCTTAAAATTTATTGACGACAAAACAGTATTCTGTTGGTAAACAAAAAATAATCTGCCAAGCATTCCTGCCTTCTTTATCGACGAGAATTTTCTTCCGTCGCTACATTCTGTTGGTAAATTTTTCGGGATAATTTTCCTCTATATTTGCCGACAGATATTTATTCCTTCGCAAAATGAAAAATTTCTTGACCATGTTATCGATATATTGTGATTTTTCGTCAGTAATTTGCTACAGTTTAGTTTCTGTCTGTAATTTTTCATCACTAATTACTAATTTTCTTGTAGCGATGAAGCTATTGTGAATCTATTAGAGGAACCTTTAGGCCAAATGATTTTATCAGCCTTGGACTGATTAGGTGTGTAGCTGAGGAAGAGAGGTATAAAGCTTGTCAATCTTCTTGAATGGCAGTTCTGTTCATTATCTTTGAACACTTATTTGAATCTTGTAATGGAATGGAAGGAGTGTTGTAGAGAATGGAATTAGGTTGGATATAAAGAGGTCTAAAATCTGTTTAATTATCAAAATAAAAGCTAGTTTGCTTCCTATTACCTATTGTATGCTTGATCTCTTTGTCCATTAAAACCCTTATACTTAGAATGAGCTTCGTAGAAGTTAAAGATATGGAATTATGTTTCATGGTCTAAAAATTTAATCCTCCTATATATTCCTCATTCTTCCCCTTCATCTAAAGAGATTTGTTATCATTGAATAAACCCCATTTTCTTTGCAATTAGAGCTTTGTTTGAAGCCCTTATATATTTGATTACCATCCCTCCTTGTATTTTTGGAAGAAAAATCTCCTTCTATTTGACTTTAGGAATCCCTTTATTGATGCTGAGCCACTTTGAAGGAAGTTTCTAAATATTCTTTCAATATCTTTGATGATCTTAATTGGAAAAGCTATATATGAACTTTATACAAATAGTAGCGTGTTATAATAATACATAAAATAACTAAACCTATAACTATAGTAGTGACAAGTCTAGGTCAATGTCACAAAGATTAAATCCAATTACTTTCCTAAATTATACATATATGTAAAATAGGGGGTTTGGTTTAATGCAAATTAGAAAACAAAGTATAATTGAATATATAAAAGTAACTCAAATTAAACAGTAGCAAAGTGATAAAATTGATGAATAGTTTGAAATCCAGTTCTTTGGTTTAATCTCAGCCTACGCACAATTTCACATATGTCATTGCATTATCATCTTCCCATCTCTCTCTAGACTATTGATCCTGAATTAACAATAAGCTCTGTTAATCCCGATTTTTCATTAGGTCGTAGTTAGTCAAGAAGAGCTCGTTAATTAACCGTAACTATCGGATAACCTAGAATAAGCTCTTTAAGTTTAATAGAATAGCCACTTTATGAGTGAGAAAAATAGAACAATCTAAGCAATAATCACACAAGCTCGAATTATTTAACCTGGGTTACATTATCCATAATGATATAATACCATTAGTTATCACAATTTAAACAAGACTATTACGTATATTATTCAAAGTTCTAGCAATGGGTTCTCATGAAAAACAATCCAATAAGGCATCAAGATCATTATTATACAATACTCAATCAATAAACACAAGTTGATGTAAACAATTCAAAAAGAGGGAACGAAAATGATACACAAAGAAGACATCACTAAATGTGCTCCTTAGCGTTGACTTCACCTCTAAACCAACGTTAGAAAGGTTAGCCTTCCATCAATCTCCAAGAAAGAACCATGAATTGCCTTTGAAGATGTTGAAAACTAAAAAAGGAATGAAGAAAATTGTGTCTATTTTCTAAGACTCTGTTCATCGTCACAACTTAATGCTTTGATAGTAAAAAACTATGTTATAGGAGGGACAAGTGGCAAGTTCACAGGTGTGACTTAGTGTGTCACACCCGTGAACATATGTCATGGCTGTGAGACAACTCCCATAGCCATAAATTTGCATCTTTCCATTTCTTTTGTTATTTTCTTGCCTCCTCTTCATTCTAACCCTTCTCCTTCTTGCTCTATGAAGCAAATTCAATGTGAATCTCAAGAAGATGGCTCAACGGGTTTGCTTTTAGCTCACTTTAGCTATTATGCTTCCAAATTGTACCTAATATCAAATATGAACTAAAGTGAGTGTCTTAAGCATTTTAAAGCATTAATCACTAAGTGTCAAGGATTAAATGTATCAACAGTTAAGCACATTCAAGTTCCCCCACACTTAGATTTGATCATCCTCGGGCAAATTGTCAAAACCAAAGTTATAAACCAAAATGCTTACTTATTTTCCATATTAACCAAGAATACATAATCATAAGAAAAGATGAATAACTTTAAAAAACATAGTGAGAACTCAACATTCAATACTTCTGCTCAATGATCAATCAACATTCATCACCTTTAGAAACTGAGCAATCTAAAGGTAAATTTAGACAAAATGTGTTTAAATATAGTAAATTTGTAGATATCCTCAAATACCATTAATGATTAACATATTTCATATCTTTGCATATCATTTCATTTCTCTACCACCAAAGTCCACATGTATAACCATGAATCAAAGGACTTTTCTAAGGTTGTAATATGGGCAAGGGTAAGGTGAGATATATTTTGATAATTTAGCATAAAATCCATCAAGCTAGTTGAGCAAAAGTAACACTCAATGAAACATCAAGCTCACATGCTAACATTCATTCAAAACTAAGTACCATCAGTTGTGGTGAATGCAACAATTATTTTTCAAAGTTCAAATTTAAACTCTCACACCATAAACCATATGAAGCATAACCAATTAGAAGGAATCACTTATAAAAATCGTTGATATCAATAAATTGAAACTATATGGAGTGATTCTTCAAAACCACATCTACCTCATATATATTAAAAGCAAATCACCTATTCAATACAACTTTAGGAGAAATAATCATGAGTAACTTTTCAAAACAAACGTATTTCCTCCTTGATATTTTTATTCAAACATTTTTTGTTCTTTTTTGTTCTTTTTTTCTTTTTTTTAATAAAAATTGAAAAAAGCTACATCGATATAGGAATTTCATTGATAAAATGTAAAATGACATCGCAATAACAATAACCATCTTACAAATATGCACCCCTTACATTTATATTTTTGTACATCCATATTTATCAACAATTAACAAATACTCCACTAGCTTTAAGGCTTGGGTAGGACATTTGGTCCAATTTAAAGTGTATAATGTGGTTAGTACAAAAAAAAGGCTAATAAAGCTCAAGGGGGTTTAACAAAGGAAAACTCATATTAATTGGTAGGCTATTTGGCTAATGTAGCTTGTAAAAACAAAGAATGCCTAATAATTTTCATCTATATGATAAAAATGTGGTCTCAAATACAAATTCAAGGCAAAGTCAAGATGTACATGTCATTAAGGTCACACATAAACAAAAAGATAATGATACTGATATGGATGTGTCAATATAATAATGCTCAAATGTCACTGGCTTTTATCTACCATTAGTCACTATTCTTTTAAAGATAATTTACATTGACCAATCACAAAAGTAAAAATACATGCTAAAGTTGTCATGATTTTTCTAATCAATTCATGCTCTAATTAGGAATATACAGTCTTAAAAGCAATAGAAATAGAGAAAATGTCAGTTTGTTTGTTTGATTTTTGAAAATGCCTAAGAAGTCACATAAGCGACAATTAAGCTAAAAAAATGCATAAAAATTAAGATCCCCACCCCACACTCAAAACTGACATTATCCCCAATGTAGCATCAAAAGCAAGAAATGAAACATTTAACGAAAATAGAAATTGCAAAAATGTAAACAAACAGAAATCAACTTCCTTTGGGCTGCCTCCTTAGTAGCACCTTTGTTTATTATCATTAGCTCGACTCCATATTGCTCAATCTGTTTTCTAACCCTATCACTTCCACATCTTCCACTTGGAATCCTTCATGGAAAGGTTTCAGCCGATGACCATTGAACTTGAATTTCTTCTTCATCTAAAAGCTTTCAATTTCAACAGCACCATGCGAAAACACATTAGTAATAACAAAAGGTCTAATCCAATAAGAACGTAATTTACTTGGGAAAAGCTTAAGTCGTGAATGGTAGAGAAGAAATTTTTTTTTGACAACAAAATCCTTCCTAACAGTCATCTTATCATGAAATTGCTTCATCTTTTCCTTGTAAATTTTTGCATTCTCGTAAAAGTTAAGCTTAAGCTATTTCAATTCTTGTAATTGCAATTTTCTATATTCACCTACCGCATCCTTCTTCATATTGCGTTGCTTAATTACCCAAAAAGCTTTATATTCAATCTCTACTAGAGGATGACATAGTTTTTTTGTAAATCAGTCGGTATAGAGACATGCCAATCGGTATCTTGTATGCAGTCCTATATGCCCAAAGAACATCATCAAGTCATTGACTCCAATCTTTGTGATTTCAGATCACCATCTTCTCAATAATTGACTTGATTTCTCTATTTGACACTTTTGCTTGCTCGATTGTCTGTGGATGGTAGGCCATTGACACCTTGTGAGTGACATGGTACTTCTATAAAAGATTTCGCACCACTTGATTGCAAAAGTGATTACCCTTATTGCTAATCAATGCTCGCAGTGTTCCAAACATAGCAAAAATATTAGACTTGACAAATTTTGCAACAACTTTAGAATCGTCAATTCTGGTGGATTTAGCTTCCACCCATTTAGTTACATAATCCACAGCCAAAAAAATGTAAACAAAACCAAAAAAGGAAGGAAATGGTCCTATAAAATTAATGTCCCATGTATCAAAATTTTCACATTCAAGGATTGGAGATAAAGGCATTTGATCTTTATAGGATAAATTACCTTGTTTCTGGCATTGTTCACATGCTTTATAGAAGATATAGGAATCTTGAAATATATTTAACTAATAAAAACTGCATTCAAGTTTTTTTCCTAACAGTTTTATTAGGCCCAAAATGACCACCACATGAATACGATTGGAGAAATTTCAAAATAGATTCACATTCATGTTTAAGCACACATATCCTAATCACTTAGTTAGAACAACCCTTCCATAATTGAGGATCACCCCAAATATAGTATTTTGAATCACTTCTTATTCTATTCCGTTGAGCTTTACTCAAATCATTAGGTATTTCATGGTTTGCTAGATAGTTCACAATATCAACATACTATGGTACCATATCTCGAAGAGTAAATAGTTGCTCATCCCAAAATAGTTCTTGCAATGATAGTGAATCCTCTTCCTTCATAACTCGACTCAAGTGGTTCGCGACTGAATTTACCATACCTTTCTTATCTTTGATCTCTAAATTAAACTCTTGAAGCAAGAGAATCCATTTGATAAGCCATGGCTTTGCTTCCTTCTTCAATAAAAGATACCTTAATGCTGCATGATCAGAATACATAATCACTTTAGAACCAAACAAGTAAAGTCTAAATTTATCTAAAGTAAACACAATAGACAAAAGCTCCTTTTCTACGATGGAGTAGTTGCATTATGTTGGACTAAGTGTTCAGGAAGTGTAGTAAATGGCATAAGTCATCTTACCATATTTTTGACCAAGGACGGCAGCAACAGAAAAATTGCTCACATCACACATAATCTCAAATGGTTAAATCCAATTAGGTGGTTAAATGATTGGTGTCAAAGTTAAAAGTTCTTTCAACTTGTCAAATGTTTCCTTGCATCCTTCATGAAATTCAAAGGGCACATCCTTTTGTAACAAATGACAAAGATTCATTGAGATCTTACTGAAGTCTTTGATAAATTTGTGATAAAAACCTACATGTTTAAGAAAAAAACAAATCTCTCGTACATTTGTACGGTAGGGTAAGTTTTGCACAATTTCTACATTAGCTTTATCTACCTCAATCCCTCTAGATGAGATTACATGTCCCAAAACTGTTCCTTGTTCAACCATAAAATAACATTTTTCAAAATTTAGAACAAGATTAGTTTGAATGCATCATTCAAGTATACAATTTAGATTATCCAAGCATGCATCAAATGAATCCCTATAGATAGTAAAATTATCCATAAAGACCTCAATAATATGCTCAACATACTCAGAGAAACTATTTACCATTCATCTTTGAAAGGTGGTTGGGGCATTGCAAATTCCAAATGGCATCCTTCTATAGGAAAATGTACTAAACAGGTTGTGAAGGTTGTTTTCTCCTAATCCTCTAAAATAATCATAAATTGGTTATAACCTGAATACCCATTAAGAAAACAATAATGAGATTGTCCTACAAGCCATTCAAGCATCTGATCGATGAATGAGAGTGAAAAGTGATCCTTGCGTGTAACAACATTTAACTTCCTATAATCGATGTATACTCACCATCTATTTTGAATCCTTGTAGGGACAAACTCACTATTCTCATTTTTCACCACTATGATCCCAGTCTTTTTTGGTATCATTCAAACTGGACTAACCAATTTACTATCTGAAATTAGATAGATTATACCAACATCAAGCAACTTCAAGATCTCCTTCTTCACCACTTCCATCATCGGAGGATTCAATCTTCTTTATGATTCCTTTGATGGCTTAAATCTTTCTTCCAAAAGAATTCGATGCATGCATGTCGAAGGGCTAATACCCTTAATGTCACCGATGGTCCACCTTATAGCTATGATGTGGTCTTTAAACACTCAAATGAGCTTTTCTTCTTGAAGCTTGGTTAGATTCCTTACTATGATTATCAAAAATGTTTCTCTTTCTCCCCAAAACAAATATTTTAAGTTCTCTAGTAATTTCTTCAGTTTAATTATAGGTGCCTGCACAACCAAAGGTAGAGATTTTGTATAAGATATTGACAGTTCAATATTTGGAAATACAATCCCTTTTAGTATTAGTTGCAGTGATTACAATGCTAGAACAATTTCTTCCATCTCATCTGTAATGAATAAGTTAGAATTTTACAAAGTATTTTCTTATAAACTCATGCAAAGAATGACTTGCAACTTATCTTTACCTTCTATATCAAAAACTTATTGAGATAAGCAATTAATGACATCAATTGATAAAACCAAATGAACATCATCACTAGGGTACCTTATTGCTTCAAAAAAATTAAAGCAAAAAATTTCACCATTAAACTCCATAGTCAATGTTCCTGCATCCACTTCAATCTTTGTCTTTGATGTCTTAAAAAATGTTCAACCCAGAAGGATTGGTGTAGAATTAGACGAAGGTTCTCCCTCTATGTTTAATACATAAAAGTCAGCTGGGAAAATCAATTCGTTAACCTGCATTAAAACATCCTCTACAACCCCTTCAGGATAAGTGTTAGATCTATCAACCAATTGAACTATAACATGCATTTCTTTCAAAGATCCCAAATTTCAAAGAAGTGTAAATGAATTATGGAATGACATTAATTGAAGCTCTTAGATCTAACATTTTTTTTTCAAATCTAGTATCACCTATTTTGCACGGAATTGTAAATATACCTGGATCCTTTTCAAATCTAGTATCACCTATTTTGCAGGGAATTGTAAATATACCTGGATCCTTACACTTGTGGGAGAGCTTTCTTTGAATGACTGCGGACACTTTTTACCCCATACTCACTTTCTCATCTCCTCTCAGTTTCCTTTTGGAAGTGCATAATTCTTAAGGAATTTGGCATACTATGGAACTTACTTTATGGCATCAAAGAAGTATGCATACTTCTTTCTTATGGCAAAAGCCCCTCAGAGAAGTATTGGATCAAAAGTTGTTCACTGATTTGATGGTAAGGGTAGCTAGCACACATTCTCTTGAAATGCTCTCAATATTCGTATAATGTCTCCCTATGGTGTTATCAAATTGTACATACTTACTTCCGAATATTCATGGTTTAAGAAGCAGGGAAGTAAGTACTTCTCTAGAAAAAGTCTCTGTATCTCATTCCAAGTAGTGATTGATCTAGATGGCAAGCAGTAAAATCAATGCTTAGCGGTATCCCCCAATGGGAATAGGAATGCTCTTAACTTAATATGCTCTTCTTGTATTCTAGTCGGCTTTATGCTATAATATACTACATGGAACTCTTTGAGCTGCTTATGAGGATCTTCACCTAGCATACCATAAAAAATAGGCAAAAGATGAATTATACCTAATTTAAACTTAAAAGCAACATCAATAATAGGAAAATCAATGCACAAGGGTTGATGATTAAAATCAGGAGTAGCCAACTACTTAAAAGTGTGAACATTATTTTGTTCAACCATGTCAGGATCAAATTTAGAAATAGAATCACTAAAAGAATTAGAAAGCAAATATAAAGCTGTTTCAATACCTGGTGAAGAATTAAGTCTCTTGTTAGATGGTGATAGATCCTCAGAACTTTGCGTAACTTGTCTTCTCAATCTGTGTATCATTCTTTCAATTTTTGGATCAAATTTCAAATCCCTAGAGTGAGAAGATCATGTCATACACTATAACTAACAAAACAAGAAAAGAAATTAACCAAAAATAAAAATAAAGTAAAACAAATAAATTTAGAAAAGAAAAGGATATTAATCCCCGATAATGGCGCTAAAATTGGTAGCACGTTGTAACATTACATAAAATAACTAAACCTATAACTATAGCAGTGGTAAGCCTAGGTCGATCCCACCGAGATTAAATCCAATTACTTTCCTAAATTATTCGTATATGTAAAACAGGGGGGTTTGGTTCAATGCAAATTAGAAAACAAATTAAAATTGAATATATAAATGCAACTCAAATTAAACAGTAGCAAAGTGATAAAATTGATAAATGGTTTGAAATATGGTTCTTCGATTTAATCTTGGCCTACACATAATTTCATATACATCATTACATTATTGTCTTCCCAACTCTCTTTAGACTATTGAACATAAATTAATAACAAGCTCTGTTAATCCTGATTTTTTCTTAGGTAGTAGTTAATCAAGAGGAGCTCGTTAATTAACCCTAAATGTCAGATAACCTTGAAAAAGCTCTCTAAGTTTAATCAGATAGTCGCCTTATGAGTGAGAAAAACAAACCAATCTAAACAATAATCACACAAGCTCGGATTATTTAACCTACGTTATCCCTAATGACATAATATTATTAGATTCCATAAATGAATTCAAACATGACTACTAGTATCGTATTCAAAGTTCTAGCAATGGGTTCTCTTGAAAAGCGATCCAATAGAGCATCAAGATCATTTTTATACAATACCCAATCAATAAACACAAGATAATGTAAACAATCCGAATAGAGGGAAAGAAAATGATACACAAAGATGATATGCCTAAATATGCTCCTCAGCATCGACTTCACCTCTAAACCGATGTTTGGAACATTAGCCCTCCATCTTCTCCATCAATCTATAAGAAAGAGCCATGAGTTGCCTCTGAAGATGTTAAAAATCGAAGAAGGAATGAAGAAAATCGAGTTTGTATTTCAAAACTCTGTCCGCTGCCACAACTTAATGCTTTTATAGTAAAAAACTAGGTTACAGAAGGGACAGGTGGCAAGTTCACGTGCGTGACTTGGTGTGTCACGCCCGTGAATATATGACATGGGTTGTCATGCCCATGAAAATTTTGTTATGGCTGTAAAACACCTGCCATAGCCATAAAGTTGCATCTTTCCATTTCTTTTGGTATTTTCTTACCTCCTCTCATTCTAACCCTTCTCCTTCTTGCTCTATGAATCCAATTGAGTGTGAATCTTAAGATGATGACTCGATGAGTATGCTTTCAGCTCACTTTTGACTATTATGCTTCCAAATTGTACCTAAGATCAAACATGAACTAAAGTGACTGTTTTAAGCATTTTCAAGCATTAATCACTAAGTGTTAAGGATTAAATGTATCGACAATTGAGCACATATCAACAAGTGTATGCTATTGAGTACTAAGTTTATTAGTTAAATCATCCCTGCATATATGATAAATTCTTGGATAACCAACTAGAGATTCTATTCATAATAGCATCAAATGGTGGTTAGCGATGATTATAATATAAAATATGAGAAGTAATAGGGCTACCAAGATATTTTAATTTAGCTTCAGATAATTGGAGTCTAAAAATTTATAGCAAGGAATACTTTAAAAAGAAAGGGATTGATGATATGAATATCTGACTTTTACTCTTATTTATTGATAGGCATAATATCCCTGTAAATTGTTGTAAACTATCTATAATATCTCATTCCTATACTAAGGGTTAAAATCCTAAAATACGGTACATGTGAGATCAATGAGAGATTAAGAAAAATGCATTTTCATGCTCATGTATAATGTAGCATACACGCACGTGAATTTGAATTTTTGCACATTAAAATGACTGTACATTCATTTATTGACATTTTCGGGTATAATTGATTTATATATATGATATTTGATTTTATTGAGAATAGTAGTTTACTTGTATTGAAAACTGATTTGGAGAGTGTACTCATGGATTTAGAATTTTTAAGGAATTTTAGGAAAAATTTCTGAAATTGTTGGATATTTTTGGACTAGGAAAAAAAATGCCACATGGCAAGTAAATTGATAAATAGAAATAGAAATAAGAGTCAGATGATAATAAAGAATTTTTATGATGGCTTTAGAATTTGTGAGAAAATTTCATTTTCAATTTAGAGACAATTGGAGATAAATTTAGAGAAGATTGAACTAGTTAAAGCTTTAGAGATTGGAAAAGTGTCCAAGTCTTAAACCCACGTTTTCTTTCAACTTTGAAAGACAAAGACACTGTTTTGTCTTGTCTTAAAAAAATATCTTCTTGTGGCTTTCTTCTTGAAGCTTCTTCTTCTTCTTCGGATCTTGATTCATCGAACCTTCACCAAAGTTACACTTTGTTTTCCTCTACCTATTGCTATTCCCACTTTTTTATTTCTCTTTTTTGCCTCAAGAAAAACCTAACCCAAACCACCTTCAAGATGGTGTACGTGGGTGCATGACAAGTTAGGGCTTCTTGGGTTTTGAAGATTTTGGAGTGTTATGAAGTAAGTACATGTTAATCTTTATGAGTTGTTAGTATATGAGATAATTTGGTGATTATTTGACATTACATCATCATGTGTTTGTTTTCATGAACATCGTGGCTTTTAACATATGGAAATTTTTGATGTATTGATTTTGAATATTTGATGATCAAAACGTTATAAGATAGTGTTAAAATAATTTTTGGAGTTGAAAGATCAATGAAAATGTTTATAAGATTGATGCAGAAAATTCGTGATAAATGAATATGTAAATGCTCTGTTTCTGTTGATGTCTTCACTGTTATATGTGAGCATTTTTGAGTGTTTCTAGAGATGATTTAAAATGAGTTTAGAGTGAAGGAATAGGTATATAGTGATGTCTGAAGATGAGAATGAATGTTTTAAATGAAAGTTAGAGTCAAAAAATGAAGAGTATGTAGAAAAATGAAAGTGAAGAAATGCAGAAATGAAGAAGATGCATGAATATGTGATGTTTTTGATATTTATTGTTGATTTTTAGTTTTTGGTCTATTTTTGAATGTGTTGGGTTGAATGAAAGTCGATAATGGAATAGATAGAAGTTAGAAACATTAGAGTGAAAGAAAAGAAAAGAAGAAGATGAACAAAATGTAGAAAAATGAAGAGGTGCATGATTGATTTTCTGGTTTTTGATATTTGGTGTTGAATCTTTTGGCTATATCTTCTTCTCCTGACCTCCAAATGATATGGGATATGAACTAAAAGACTAGTAACACATTGATCTACATATCCACAAAATCTTATCTATCTAAAATCTTTTGGGAGAGATTGAGTGATAAATTGGGACGGAAATGATGAGGAAAAAATTTGGAAATTGGTTATAGAGGTTAGGTGTGCACGACCATGCATTAAGGTTGCACAGCCGTGACTTGTTTGTTGGTGTGCACGGGCATACGATATGATTGCATGCCTGTGACTTGATTATTTTGTAATGCACGACCATGCACTGATGTTGCACGGCCGTGACTTCAATTTTGTTGGATTAAACAACTCGAAAGTGCACATTCATGCTCTCGTGAGCTTTTTACACATCGAACATCCTTCCTTCTTTTGCCTATAACTTATTCTCTAGACATCCAAATGACATGGGACTTGAACCAATAGACTCATAAGAGATTTTCTTCATTTCTATAAAAAAAATTATAACCATCTGAAACGGATTGATTGATTAATTTAAGATGAAAATGTTGACTGTGCTGGAGTATGATAACCAGAAAGACTTCGTTGAATAGGCTTCGGTATTTTGACAATATCTTGTTATATAGTTATCCAAATGGAATGATTTTTGATTTGTAGTAAACTGGAGGCATAGAGTTACAAATTTTCTGATGAGATCAAATTTTAATTCTATCTCTAGAATTTCAGATGTTGAATTAAAGTTTAGTACAGGATATTGATTTAGTTTATGAATAGTCCAAAACATTTGGAGTATAACGTTTGGAATACGGAACCAAATTGAGTGATCATGATGTCATTAGAAACTTAAGACAATGGGGAACATTTTTATAGAAGAAAGTGTTACCAAATTACTTCATTTTCCTTGTCATAAAGTTCATGGAAAATAGACCTGAAGGTTTGGAAATTTGGATAATTTATAAGAAAGAATGAGAGTTTGAATAATGTATGATTATATAATGTTAGAATAACATTAGTGAATGAATTGTTAGTATTAAAGCATCAAAAACATATGTATAATGAAAATGAAGAGGTTCATATGATTGTAGTTATGACTAAAAAGGAAATGAGTAATGGGTATTAAATAAAAGTGAATGCGAATTTGATATTATGAGAGCAAATGATACTAAAAATGAGAATGTGCATAAATTGTGAAATTTGATAATATACCCGGGGTTGTCATTGAGCATGCATTGTACTTATTTCAAATACACATTTGTGCATAAATGAATGTTTATAATTGTGCCAAGTTATTAATGTGAATGTGAGCAATGCGTGTATTGCATAGTTTGGAAGTGCAGGATAAACATCCGCATTCAGACGTTTCCAGATCATGGAAACTAATGCTAATTCGGAGCGTACTATGAGTTGACCTAGATGGTCTTACTTACTGATTATTCTATTTGTATTATGTATTGAATGATTTTGCAATGTGAATGTGATTGTTATGATTTTTAGACATTGAATGTCTGAAGAGTTTGATAAATGTGAGAATATTGAAGTGCTCCTTATATGTGAATTTGATGAACTATGTGATATTTAATTTAATTGTTAAATGTTAGACTTAGTTCTGAAGAAACATGTGAATATGCATACGATTGAAAAAGTGTTTCTCAATATTTATGTTGAATGTCAGTCCATGGTCTGATGATGAATATTAAATTGAATATGAATCTGAAAGCATGTGATAGATTGAAATTATGTGAATGTGATGCATTCCATTACATGAATAAATGAAACATAAAGGAAGTTGTGGCCGGAGTAGCCACCTGCAAAAGAGCTTAAAGCTCAAAATGTGAAAATGAGTTTAAGCTCAGACTGTGAAAAAAGAGCTTAAAGCTCAGAATATGAAAAAGAGCTTAAAGCTTAGATTGTGAAAAAAGAGCTTAAAGCTCAGAAAGTGTATAAGAGCCAAAGGCTTGCTATGTAAAAATGAGCCTGGTATCCCCAACAGATTCGAGATAGTTATCAATGAGCCCGGTATCCACAATGGATACGGAATAGTTATAGGCACTCAGTCACAACAAAGTAATAAATGAATGTGAGTCTCATGCGCATTGCATTATAAGTGATATGTGTAATTTAAATGATTGAAATGATCAATTTGACTGCCCTGAATGTGATCCTATATGTTAAATGAAGTGATGTAAATTATGTGAAAATATGTGAATTGTATTTGTTATATGATTGAGTGGGCCATCGAGGATGGTCACTTATTGAGTTCGCAAAACTCACCTAAAATTTGTAATATTTTTTTCAGGCTCAGAAGAGTTACCTCGTTAGGCTAACGGGAGTATAGCCACTGCACCCAAGTAAGAGATAGAGATCAGGATCAGTTCGCGTCTGCATTAGTATTTCCTTATTTTTGTATCAAAATATGTATTCACAAGTATTTTGCAATTTGTATGTAAATGATTTCGTATTATAATAGTTGTGGCATTGTGTTTGAAAATGTTTATGAATAAAAGTGGGCTTGATTTATTTATTGATTTTTCGCAATATACGTGCATTGTTTTAAAAGAAAATACATTTCTGTATTGAATTTGATAGATTGACTATTCTAGCATGCCACCTTTACGGGGTACGCACTCGGCATAACTCAGGATGTCAGGTACGTGTTTGGCGAGGGTGGAGTGCTACACTATCTAATAAAAGCTTAATGGAATTTTTCTCAGCTCCAAAAAACAATAATAAGTCATTAACAAAAATAGAGATTGAATAGCTTTCCTACATTTGTAGTGATATCTGAATGGATTTTCATAAGATATGTTGAAAGATATCATCCTAGTAAGGACGTTTATAACTAGAACAAACAAGTAAGGAGATAAAGGATCCCCTTGTTAAACTTTTTTTGCACCTTTAAATAAGTTTGTGGCTTCCCCATTTATCAAGATATTGAATGAAGTTATTGGAATGCATTGATTAACCTAGTTAATGAACTTTGAAGGTAGCCTATAAGCTTATAAGGAATGAATTATAAAATTCCAATTAAGGTTATCAAAGGCTTTAGAGAAATCTATCCTCGTTAAGTAACTTTTAATGAACTTCTTATGGTGGTAGTCCTTGAAAATTTCTTAAGTTATTTGCAAATTATTTCCAATGTTCCTATTTGGAATGAAAATATACTAAGAAATATTAATTAATACATTCATAAGTGGTTTTAATTTGAAGGCTAGAATCTTATTGATGATGTTGTATAGAATATTGCAACAAGAAATTAGTCTAAAGTCTTGGAATGAGGAGGGGTTAGGAACTTTAGGGACTAGATAAATGAAGGTTTTGTTTAATTCTTTAAGGAGTATGCATGAGTTAAAAAACTCTTTGACTAACTTGTAGATTTGGGGTTCCAATAAGTTTTAAGATCTTTGGAAAATTAATCATTGAATCCATCTATTCCTAGAGCTTTATGAGGATTGAAGCTAAAGAGTGCATTTTTTATATCAAGGTTGGTAATATGTTTATTTTTTTGGCTATCTAGGATTGATTAAGGTTTGGGAAGATAAACTTAGAGCGTAGAGAAGAAGAACTAGAAGAGCCTGAATAGGTTCCTAGGAAGGCTTTGAAATGATTGAAAGCTAATTCCTTCAACTTGTCTTGGTCCAAGCATGGTATGCCAAAAGTGTCCTGGATTCTTAAAATTTTATTGAAATGCCCCATGTTATGTACATATCTATAGAAGAATGAGATACTAAAGTGTCCATCCTTTCGCCAAGCAATCATTGATTTCTACCTTAGAAGGTAATTATAGGCTTCTAATGCAAAGAGGTGGGAGTTTAGGTATGTCTCTTTTTTCTTGAAATTAACATTCAATAGATTTTCATACAATTGAATCTAAACATCATTGGGTTCACTTTTGTGATTTTCACCTCTTTGATTAAATATTTCTTAAAGTGTTCCTTATGGAGCTTCTTTAAGTCATCCTTAATTATCTTCAATCTGGTAATAATTTTGTAAGAACAAAAACCTTCGACAAGGCTATTTAGTTCTTTTTTAATTAAGTTATATTATCGCCCCTCTTGTGAAAGATGATTGAAAAATCTAAATGGATTTTTAGGCTTCTATACATGAGGATCTATCCTAACTTTTAAGAAAGAATGATCCAAAATTCTAGGATTGTTGAAGAACCGAGAGCTGATAAGGAACTTTGTCATCCATTATGAGTTTACTGATCCCCTATCTAACTTAATAGTTAAATCTTTGCTATTTTTTTATCCTTCAATATCTTTATGTATATTATTTCATTGGAGTGAGGGACTAATAATATAAACAAACGTAGTTTGAAGTTTCTCTTACTGAAGATAAGGGCCTCTAAATGAATGAATTTATTTGATTGCTTGGTATTGGTAACTTGTATTATTGTTGGGTTAAAGGCAATAATGATTCTCCCTAACCTGTGTGAAGCATGATTTGACAAAATTTTCCATTTGGAAACCCAAAACCATAAAACTTTGTCTAGATTTGTCTCTTTAATTTTAGTTTCCTGTAAGTCAATTAAGAAGGGATTTATTCCCTTCATAAAGTTATTCATTTCTTGTTGCATTTTGGGACAATTTAAGCTCCTAGTATTCCATTAAAAGATCATTGCTTTGAACCTTTTTGTTTTCTACTATGTTTCCTTTTGGAATTTTTAATAGGATTGGAGTTATATTTTTTCAATTTTTGAAGTGATGGAAACCATAGGATCTGATGAGTTTTAATCAACTTAGGTAGTGTTATCCACATTATCAACCATTTCAACGTTGATATTGATGGAATCTAAAGGTGAGGAGCGATGGTCAAAGTTTAGGGAACTTAAATCCTTTTTAGGGAATGGATTGATTTCAATGGAAGTGAAGATGGGTTCTACATTTTAAAGGTTTCTAGAGTAAGGAGTAAGATTAAGTAGGTTAGGGATAGGTTTGAGAGAATTGTTAAATTAGGAATCAATTTTTGTAGAAGGATGTTGTGTTAAACGGTTAGGGTCTTAGACAGTAAGAAGGTGTTGCGAAGGAGTTTAGAGCTTTATGATTAAAGAGGATTTTGGAGTGGAATCTGAAGTAATTAAAAGGGAGGGGATGCTACTTTTTATTTTCAAAATTTTATGCAAGGTAGGCCGATCAAGCTTCCAAAGGTAATAAAGAGCTATCTTGGTTAGTAAAAGGTTCACTTCATCATTAAGCATATATACTAATAGAGAGTTAGGAAATATAGTTTATCTATGTACTTTAACACAATTTTTTGTAAATCTTACTTTTCTCATTCTAGCAATTTGCTCGCCCAGTATTAAAGTTTTTTAATATCATTCACAAGATGACTTAATCTTAAGGCTATCCAGTATTATAGTGAAATGATATAGAAACATATCTATAGAAGAATAAAGCTTAATGAGGGCTTATCTAATGACATACCTGGTCTCCATTTCTTAAGGAACATTGCCTTTCCTCGCTAATTCGAAGGCTTTAAATCCAACACTAAATTCATACTAGTAAAAAAAAGTAGTCAGCCTCTGCTATTAACACCTGCTTTAAACCATTTTTATCCAAATAACCTCAACCTAAGAATTGTTTGAGGGATAGAGGGCCTTTTGTTAAGAAAGTACCCTACTAGAGTGGTATTCCATTCAGCTACTCCTACTTTTAGAACTTAGATAGGTGGGTAGGAGATTATGAAAGATGCTTTCACTTCTAAGATGAGTTTAAGTTTAACTGAAGGAACTCCATCACTAACCACAATGTTCCAAGTCTTAGGGGGCTAAGGTAAGAAAATGAGGAGAGGAAGCTAAGGGAGTTAAAGTATAACTTAAAGAAGAAGGAGCTGGAGAGATTATTATGAGTTTAGGTAAGATAAGAGGGGACATAGAAGAAAAAAGGATGAATTAAAGTGGAAGCTGAAAGATGAAAGATATGAGTAGAGCTGGAAGTTAGATTTAGAGAGGGTAAGAGAGTAATCAAGCTAGAAGTAGGGGGCAGAAAGGAAAGAGGAAAAGTAATGGGAGTGAGTGTAGTAAGTGTAATGCCATTA
>JANQAP020000583.1:6929134-6952276 GCA_026874005.2 Erythroxylum coriaceum
GTGAAGTGGAATGCTCTCCTCAATACATCTTTAAGATTTGTCGTGGGTGGTTTCATGGAAGAACACACCATGTGCATAGTCTTTAAATGCTTGTGTGGATCATCACCTGCAAAGCCATGGAATTTAGGTAGGGAAGAAATTAATGCTCCTTTAATTTCAAAGTTCACATCATCAGTATAAAAGCCATAAGGGTCATAATCAACATAGGAATTATTAATCTCTCTCATGCTTTTAATATCCTCACCATTATTCCTTAGATTGTTCTCACCATGTCTGTTGTTCCCATTAGGCTCATTATGTCCATTATTACCATTAACACCATCCATGGTTTCTTGCTATAATACAAAATCACTAACAGACAAGTGTTCACTAGAGGTTGCTCTCTCACTAGGTTCTTTTTCACTAGATGACAAACTTGACTCTTGTGAAATATGCTCCTCCTTAACAAGAACTTTACTTGTACCCTCTATTCTCCTCTCTCTTCTAATCATTTTCATAGACCTCTCAATTTCAAGATTTAAGGGAATCAAAGGTAAAGCCCTATTGTTCCTAGGCTTAAACAGTAACAATAAAAAGAAAACAAGGTGCAAAATTGACTTGTACAACAAGATTCAAGTAAAAAAATGGAAGAATCTGATGAGTGCAATTATGTGTGTATAAGAATGTATGAGTATGGATGACTATACACTTAATAGTGTATGAAAGAGTGTGAAAATATGTAATATGCACAAATAATCAAAGAATGTCAAAACTTCACTAATATGCATAAAGAAGCAATTTTCCCAAAACTTGACTTAGAGAATGGACCCATACACTCAATAAAGCAACCAAGTAGGCTATAATGAAGCAAACAAGAGCAAAACAATCCACTAAACAGCAACCAAGTCAAAGAACAAACCAAAACTTTTATCTAGCTAAGAAAATGCAAAATGCCAACGGAAATGGACTATGTAATGACAATGTAAGTATGGGGCTCAATAAATAAACCCCAGTCAATGTTACTTGACACTTAGTTACTAGGGAACCAATTTCTTATCTCCCAGCAATGGCACCATTTGAAACAATCAAAGTCCGATGTTGCCTTGGGTTTCTTCAAAATTTAACCAAGGATTGCATATAGTGCAACCTTGGGTCGTTCTCTTTAAGGAGCCGAAAATGAAATTAAATTCCTAAGTAACTAAATACAGTGCGACCTAAACTATAGAATGGGGCTTGATTAGATTAACTATCATTAAAATTGCAATGAATTAAAATAAACATAAAGGACTTATTTTTGGTATTTCAAATTTAAATGAGTGATATGAAATGATAGTGAGTGAATGGAATGAAAAATGCAAGTGATTAACAATGATAAAAGCAACCCTCTAATTCAATAGCACAAGCAATCATCACTTAAACAGATATAGGAGTTAATTGTCACAAAATATTTTCCAAGGTCCCAATCTACTAACTACCACAAGAATAGTAAAATAGAACTAAGTATACTAAAAACCAATGCTTGATTATAACTCAATAATTAATAAAACATAATTAAAGCTAGCAATAAATATAACGATCCAATAATTTAGGCCACCTTGAATAATCACTAAATATTCACTAAAATCTCAATGCAAAGTCTTGAACTAAAACAAAGTAATGAAATTAAGCCATAATCAGCACAATATTAGTTGCTAAATAATAATCCAGCCACATAAATCTTCCAATACAAAGATATAATCAATACATAACTCCAAATAATTTAATAGTTATCTTAAGACCTAGGAATCACTAAATAATTAAATGGGTAGAAGATAAATGCAACTTGTTAGACCCCGTTTCTGGATTTTAACTCGTGATTCAAACGTAAGTACATCACTCTGTAGGGTTCTTTTAATGGGATCTCATTAGCCATCATAGGTTCATCTTCATTCTCATAACATCCCAAAATTCCATGTTTGGACACTTGAAATACGACAATCCATTCTTATGTTTATATCCTCAATTGTCACCCTAAACATATCACTCGTTTTTTTTAATCTCTTATTTCCACATCAAACTAAGTACATTTCAAGCTCCATTCAGGCCTAACTGTATCATAGGAGAGCATTGATAAATGCCCAATTTATATATGTATATGGTTTAGGAGAATAAGCATAACTTTCACTATGGATGTCGGATTAAAGTCATTTAAGTATGGTTATGAAGAGAACTTCGAGTTCTACAGCCCGAAGAGAGATTTTACTATTAAAGAGTTAAATTGCACATTTATGTAGGCGACGAAGTTGGCCTTATATACCCCTTCTCTAATAGTTCTCCTAACTGTTCCTTAAGCTCCTTCAGCTCAGCTGGAGCCATTCTATACGGTGGTATGAAAATGGGTGCTGCACTTGGAATCAGATCAATGGCAAGTTCAATTTCCTTTGCTAGTGACAAACTAGGTAAGTCTTCTGGAAATTCCCTCACAATGAGAAAATCTTCTAACTTTCCTTTGTTCACCTCGATGTCCACAATGTGTGCCAAGAGGGCTTCACACCATTTTCTCATTATCCTGTCAGCTAGTAAAGTTGAAATAATTCTTAGTGATGGTGTTTTTCTGTCTCCCTTAAAAGTCACCTTCTCACCCTTGCCAAGACAAAATTCTACCTCTTCGAGGCTACAATCTAACTTTGCATAATATTTCTCCAAGGTATCCATTCCAAGTATAACATGTAGGCCCTTTAAATCTAAAGGTATTAAGTCCACTACCAGTCTAGCACCATCAATAAAGAGTTCACAATCTCTATATGCTTGATTTATTATCACATTCCTCCCTATAGGAGTACTAACAATCAGTGGACTATCCAATGGCACTAAATTAACATCATATAATGTCATGTTTGCAGAAACAAAAGAATGTGTGGAGCCGAGATCAATCAATAAATACACTTATGAATTAAATAATTGAGCCATACCTGTAACAACTTTAGGTGCGGCTGCATCTCTATTCATGGCAAACACCCTTGCCTGTGATTGACCCCTTGGCCTTTCTGGAGGAATAACCTTCTTTGCCACTCCAGAACTTCCCACCTCAATGGCTGGCCTAGTTCCTACTGTTTCAGCTCTCTTTGGGGCTTGCATCTGCGACCCATCTTGTCTAGGTGCTTGGGGACATTCCCTAACTATGTGTCCCTTCTCTCCATATTAGAAACATACTCCAAGTAACTGAAGACACTCTCCTCTTTCAAACTTCCCACAATGCTTGCAGTGGGGGTTCGTATACCTACTCCCCAACATCCTTCTGTTACCTCCTATAGTTGAGGCTTGTACTGAGGCTGCCTTTGCTTGCTTGTTCTTAACAGAGCCATTACTTCTCACTTCACTCTGCGTGTAGAAAGTCTTCATACTCCTCTCAGGCCTAGTGGCACTCATTCCCTTCTTGGAAGACTGTTCCAGTTCTTCCTCTTCCTATTTACTTCATACTTTATGTTCTCTAGTTTCTCAGCTTGGAGTGCAGCATCTACCAACAGTTGGTAGTCACAAAAGTTGTGGATCAGTACTTTCTCCTTAATCCGCAAATGAAGTCCTCCCTTAATTTTACAGCACTTATCCTCCTCATTCTCAATAATGTTGGCTGCATACCTTGAAAGCTGGGTGAACTTCAATTCATATTCACTCATAATCATATCCCTCTGGGTGAGATTTAGGAATTCTTTGACCTTCTCTTGGACATAGACTTTCGAGAACTATTTTTTACTAAAGGCTTCCAAAAAATTTCTCCATGACAATACTGGTAGTATGACCTAACTATGGGGCACTGATTCCCACTAATAGAGTGCATCCCCTTACAGCAAGTTCACTGCATAATCTAATTTCTCCTCATCGGAGTACTTCATATGAAACATAACTCTCTCTGTCCTTCTTAACCATGCTTCAGCCTCTTTGAGATTTATAGTCCCATTAAAATCTACAACCCCATACTTGTAGAGCTTACCATATTGTCCGTTCCTCTCCACTGGAGCTTATACTGGAACTTGTGGCACTTGGTCTATAGCATGCGTGAAAGCCTGAGCAAAGGCTTGAAAGAAACGTAGATCCATAGGACTTACTTAGAGCAAAGGAGGAGGAGGTGGTGGCACTTCATATTACATATTAGGTGCCTTAGGATTATGACCAGAGTGTGTCCCTGTGTCTTGTGGGACATGAGATTCGTCCGTATTTCCTTAGTGAAAGCGAGATCTAGTCATAGTTCCTCGAGTTCTCCTTTGAGACAGCATACTCACTCCTTCAATTTAAAACCATTTAAAATCTTTAGTTCATGTTTCATGTCAGGTTTAAACTTGCATATATGCATGTAAAACCTTCTTAAACCATGCTTCATGTAAAACAATTTCAAATCATGTGAAGCAATACAAAAACAATGCATGTTGTTCTTTTAAATCAATGCATGTTCATTTTGTGTTTTTAAAATGACCCATTTCATGCCTAGGATACTCCTAAACCTAGTTGCTCTGATACCATAATTGTTAGACCCCATTTCTAGAGTTTAACTTGTGATTCAAACATGAGCACATCACTCTGTAGGGTTCTTTTAATGGAATCTCATTATTCATCATAGGTTCATCTTCATTCTCATAGCATCCCAAAATTCTATATTTGGACACTTGAAATACGACAATCCATTCTTATGTTTATATCCTCAATCGTCACCTTAAACATATCACTTATTTTTTTAATCTCTTATTTCCACATCAAACTAAGTACATTTCAAGCTCCATTCAGGCCTAACTATATCATAGGAGAGCATTGATAAATGCACAATTTATATATGTACATGGTTTGGGACAATAAGCATAACTTTCACTATAGATGTTGGATTAAGGACATTCAAGTACGGTTGCGAAGAGGACTTCGAGTTCTACAACTTCTGTGAAGACTCAAAGAGAGATTTTGCCATATAAAGAGTCAAAATGCACATTTATGTAGGTATCCCGAGAATGTCCGCCCAGCGGACATAAAGTCCGCCAAACGGACATTTACTGACCAATTTCCAAATTTCCCACTCCTACAAGTTATATGTAACACATCTATGCATATATTATCATTCTTACTTCAATTTCCACATTATTTCCCTTCATTATCACTTCTATTTCAGCTGAATATCATGTATAACCAAATTATAATCTAGGTTTGGTCATCAACCCAAAAACATAACATCCATACTTATACACATTCATCATAAATTACTGCACATGTTCTACTCTGTTTATCACCTTCATTTCATCTCTAACTTATCAGACTAATTCTTCCCATTTCAAGACACCATAGTACTCTTTTTCTATTAGATCTAGTTAGAAATGGGTTATAAAGTGTCCAACATGCACCCTATGCAGCATCACTAACTTGTAAAAAGCATATCTCTCAACTCTGATTTCTAAAAATTACAAGCTTTATATCATTGGAAAGCTAAGAGGATAAACTACAACTTCTATAAATCAGCCTAGATTAATATAGTTTCTCCCACAAACATAAAACACAGATTTTACCTCTATGAATGCTTGAAAATGCATTGTGGAAGCTTGAAAAATCATGAAAAAATATATTTTGTTAATTTTAAAAGAAAGGAGTTTTATGAAGCTTTAATGGGAATTTCAAGACATAAATGCATCATTGGAATCATAATACAAAATACAAAAAATATACATGAATGAGTAATACTTGAAATGCGGTTAAAGCCTTGAGTTTTCATATACTAACTTAAATACAAAAATATGTAAACTTGGAGTGGTTCCTTGACTCTCAATCACTCGATCTCTTGCTCATCACCTAGAGATAGGGAGGAGAGGTGCGAGCTAAAAGCTTATGGGTAATAAGTTTATAGTAGGGAAACAAGCAAAACCATTGAAAATATTCATGCCATAGTAAAATTCATTGAAACCATAAAACATGTATTTATCAAACTTTTCAAGCAAATCATAAATAACATAAGACATGTATATCTCAAACTTCTTAAGCAAATCATAAACAACATAAGACATGTATTTCTCAAACTTGTCAAGCAAATTATAAACAACATAAGACAAGTATTTCTCAAACTTGCCAAATAAATCATAAGCAATATAAGCAAGCATAATGGTTTGGGTAGTCCATATAAGCATGATGGAGAAGTCTTGCAGCTAAACCATATGCATGAGGGAGTTCTTGCAAAGCTCCAATAAACATGAGCAAGTCCGTAATAGAGCTTCATACCACTAGTGGGCAGGTGGGAGAAGCCTTTAACATGGTTAACGTGCACGTGACATAACATGATGGACACCACAAACCTACACAAACATGAATTTCGTAACTTTTAAACATATTAAACAAAAGGCACATTTCGGAAACATGATTTCCATAGCACGACATAATTCAAACACAATTTTCATCATCAAGATTCATGTACCAAACATGTAGCAAATATTTAAATCATTTAAGCAACAATAAATGAAACATTTATAAAGCAATTGAAAACATTTAAATCTATTGATTAGGAAAATACTGATGGCTCATTAACTCAAACTATAAACATGTAACTCACCTGGATTCCTTGCTTAAAAACTTACTTAAAGATGCCCTCCTCTTGCTTCTCTTGCCTCTCTTGATTTCCTTTAACATTGGCACAAAAATCTGATTAAATGGGAATACAAATTGGGAAACTAAATAGCATATTTATTAAAAATTGATTCTAGAATACTTAAACCCATGTATTTCCTAAGCTTTATAAATCAAAATTCGTTCCAAATTCCAAAGGATTAAAAATGGGCTTACCTTGAATCTTCACCTAACAGAGAGATTTTTGGCTCAAATGGAAGCTCTTCTCTTCCTCTTTCTTTTTCTCTTTTTGAATAATCTCAAAATCACTTTTGAAAACTAAGAAAAGATTAAACCTAAACTGGTCTTCTTTCTTTTTTCGCCCATGGACGAACTCTCCTTCACTTTTCTTTCTCTTTCATGTTTTTCTCTCCTTCTCTCCCTTCATTTACGTTTTTCTTCAGCTAAAGAACAAGACAAGATTTTCCTCTTCCAATTATACCCTTAATGAGTGTGAAATGTCAACCCACCCTTCCTTTAATGCTTCATGGTTTTTAAACTTAAGTGACATGCCACAATTGCCCTCAATACATTCTTACTGCTTTAATTGAACTAACCAGTGTAATAAAATCCTACTAACACTGAAATAAATAATTAAACTCCAATAATTATTCTATTATGACCTCATAATTTATTTAAATCATGTTTAACTAAACAAAAAATTTCTGAGGCCAACACATCTTAAACCCCCTATGAAAACTTGTGCTTCTGCCATTGCCATTGAATCGGAGGATCAAGACAAACTAGCCATGGAAAACCATAGAAGATGCTGCCAATAGTGAGCTCTGACATTCAGCCATGGAAGATGGGAATGATGGTTTGGATTTATGGGAGATGAGGAAAAGGGACGAAATTAAGGGCTGGGCAGGTCCATAAGTCTGCTGTCAAAAACCCCCTTCTTCCACTTGTTTTTGCATTCTCCTCCTTTTTTAAAAAACCCACGTACACCTAAAACCCTTGTTCATTCTTCTCTGCTACGTCTGTGTTTTGCTCCTCTCACCCAACGTTGTCGTTTCCCTCAATGCTTCCAACGTGCGCTGCATTTTTGTCTCCTTTGCTGTTATCTTTTGGCTGCTACTATTTGTCGTTTTCTTCTGTAGATTTCTTCTAGGTGATGTCGTTTTCACTAGTTCTTTTATTTCTGTGTTTTATCTGCTGTGTTTCACCATCTCTGCTTGTATGCAATTTGGCCTTGCTAGTAGTCTCTTGCATTGTCATTTTGCTCCAGTTTTTGCTTCCACCTACTATGTCTTTTTTAGTCTTTTTTGTTTCCCACTGCTGCTGTCGTTTTGTGCTCCTTACCTCACCATGTTGCCTTACGTTTTCTTCATATGGTGCTTGCATTTTGGCCCTTTATTTCAGCTGACGTTTAATACTTTGGACTGCTACTTCTTGATTACCCTCTGCGTTTATGCTCTCCTTTATCTTTTGAATTCTAATTTCTCCCAAGTACCCTACAATAAAAATTACAAATAATGTAGCATCATTTGTCCTAAAATCAATTAATTATAATTAAACCAAAATATGACAATTTTGCCCCTATAAACATACATTGAATGTAAGGCACAATAATTCAAATAATAATCAAATAATGCAATAAAGACCAATTATAGTGACAAAAACCCATCCAAATGATATGAAAAAATATATATAAATAAGTTAGTTTGTCAATCATGTCCATCAATCTGAAATCGTTCATCATATTTGATTCATTTGTAACTACCCATGAAGATCAAAATGTAACTTAATTGATAAAACTCTGAGTTCTTTAAAATCACTAAGAAACCCTAACTTTCTAAGCTACACGGTCATCATCAATCAAAGGTGGTTAGGTTATGTCTTTGGTGAGAAAGGAATGAGACAACAAAATGATGGTATCAAATGAAGGGTGAGAGTAAGCTTCAATGCTGATGTTGGTTGGGTGAGTATCGTGGAAGTGAAGAAGAGAAGAGATGGAGAAGGTCATGAAGAGAAGAAGAAAAAGCAAGAATGAAAAATAATTAAGTGGTCTTTCAATTAGAAGAAAAATCGTGGATTAAAATATGATATGGCAAGTGAAACTTGTCACTGCCATATGTCCATTTCCTATGGGTCTCTCTTGGTCCTCTTTAATAACCAGTCCATTTGTCTCCAATTTTTATTCCAATAGTCTCCCAATTTTCAATGACACTTGTCATTAAATCCTTATGTCATTTACCAAAATTTCCACTGCCATTTGACTCTTATTTCTACTACCATTTATCAATTGTCTTGCCACTTAGCATTTTTCCTAGTCCAAAAATAATCAAAATTTAAGAAATATCTCAAATTTCACCAAAAATTCTAAATCAATATTCACACTCCCCAAATCAATTTTTAAGACAATTAATCGACAATTTATATCGTAATCATATAAAAATCAATTATATCCAGAAAAATTTCAATGAATGCATGTACAATCATTTTAATGTGTGCAAAAATTAATATTCATATGTGTGTGAGTATGCTATATTATACATGAGCATAAAATGCACTTTCTAACTTCTCGATATTATCTCTCTTATTCAGCATTCTTAGGTTCTAACCCTTGGCATGAGGAAAACGGGATGTTACAAATAGGATGTCAATATTTTGATTGATATGTATATTTAAATTAAAGAAATTAAATATGAACGGAATAAGTTAGTATGTTGGCATTTTTTAAGTGGTTGATGTTTGAGTTAAGTTAATTCCATGATATTTGATGACAATATATAATTACCGCATTGTGTAAAATTATATGGTTATCTATTACATGTTTTGTTTGTGTTTGTGCTTTTACCTTTGCTTAAGGACAAGCAAAGGTTTAAATGTTGGGATGTAAGAATACCCACCACAAGTTCATACTTCTTAAACTATAACAGTAGTCTTTCATTGTTAGGGTAGTACTACTTATTTGAATTTCTTTATTTTCCCCTTATTTTTTAGATTTTCATTTTTATTTATTATTTAAATTGAGAAAATATACAACTTAAGTGTTAAGATGTGATTAGCTTATTAGTCAAAATTGCATTTATCTTTAGATTAACAAATATGAATATTGATAAGTAGTTTAGTTGAAACTTTCTAAATAGATAATGATGCTTGGACAAAAAGTTGAGTAAAAAATGTATAATTTTGACATAATTTTGAATTTTCTTGAAATTTGATTTATGAATGGGTAATTAGTCCATGTATTGTGAATTGGCAAAAACAATTACATAAATAGAGTAAGAAAATAAATTTTGCTCCTTTAATTTTGATTTTAGCAATGCATTAAACTTTTGAATGATGTTAATAGACAGTGAAATTATAACTCATAACCAGTGAAATTATAACTTAAGTAATTATAGGTTTTCATGACAAGGTTTTTATCATCTCGTAAAAAGGTTGGGATGGTGTTTTAGCCATGCTAATCATGACTAGAAAAAAGTTTCAATAAAATTGCGTTTTATAGCAGGTGACTTTAATTATGTATTGCTTCCTTATGAAGCTTAGGGTGATAGAGTAAAACATTCCAACTTAGGTAAGGAGTTAGATGGGGTGATTACTAAGCTGGATGTCACTAACTTGAAGTTTACTGGCAATCTTTTAACTTGGAGCAATAAATAAATGCATAGAGCCTTAATCAGGAAACATTTAACAAAATCTTGGCTAATCAAAGCCAAATAAGGTGTTCCCTAACTCTCATGTTATGATTGGCCCTGCCTTGTGCTAAGAACACTTTTACTTGGAAATTTATGATTTTTCACCCATGAAGAAGCTCATTGTCCCATTTAGGTTTTCTAGTTTTCTCTTTAAGAAGGACGGGTTTATGAATTTGGTTAAGGATGTTTGGGAGAGTAATATCAGTGGCAAAAAATCTTACCAGATTATGAGGAAACTCTAGATCCTTAGAACTAGATTAAAACAATTTCCTAATTCCTGAGGTTCTCCTATAGTATAGAGGCTTCAAAAGGTCAAGGATGAGCTAAGTAAAGTTGATAATGCTAGCTATATTTCTTTGTATAATTATTCTTTAAATTTTAAAGAGATTAGAAAACTTGAGAACTACAAGAGATCATAACTCCTTACTAATGTAAAAGGCAAAAACTATGTGGATAACAATAAGGAATTTTAACAAGATCCTTTACTTGCTTAATAATAATGACTAACTAGTGAGTGTTAAAAGCTTAATAAAAAATATGGTGCTTAATTTCTGTATTGAATTTTTAGGTTAAAGCAATTCTGGTCAGTTCTCATTATGGGAACTAAAAGAGTTAATTATGATGGATTTTGATCACGTATCACATACATCAACTATCAGAATATGAAATGGAAAATAAAATGAAAAATATAAAATACAGAATCAAACATCTGCCATTAGATATAGTAAAACAAAATATGAACTTAAGATGTGTACCTTACAATCTCCTTCATTCTTCATTGTCTTCACCTCTTTGATTTGTCGTAAACCATAATGACCAAAGGGATGTCTCTAATGATATTCACATGAAGAGCGAAGCTTGAGACCTCTTAGGAAGAATGGCTAGAACACACATAAATTGCTAGCTTTATGGTGTGTTCTTTATGAGAGTGTTTTAAAAGATGGTGAACAATTCATAAAAAGACACTTTTTTTCTTACAACTTTTGCACGTAAATGGAGTGTCTTTGACATCCTTTGGAATCACTTTAACCACCAACATCAATGGTTTGTATCTTAATCAAGCATCTCTCATATCTTGGATCCCCATCCAAAACTATTTTACTCATTCTTTGCATCTCCAATATGTGTGACCCATTAAGTTCCTAGTTATGTTGGCCATTTGAATTAATGCTTAATTCAAGCAAGTCATGAGTGGTATCTAGCAATACATCATGACCACCAATTGATTGAAAAATTAGTGGTTTGACTAAGAACCCTTCCAAGATAATTTTTCTATGCAATTCGTCCTTTCACCATTCTATACCCCACTTGGTTCAAAGTATGGTTAAAGTGTTAACTCCCACTAAACTAACTACATCACATCTAGCCCAAGTGATGTTAGTTCTTGCCCCCGAGGCTCATTACTCAATTAGATATGTCACTAAGGACTATCTTCATGACACTTCCACTATGGCCAAAGATTCCTGAGTAATAACCTCGACAAGAGGTCGTAGGTATCATCTCCTCCTATTAGGAGTGTTAAATCTTTTATTGGTTAACCTTCGAATACCTCAAGCTATACCCATTTACCATAGAGGCAATGAGGAATGGAATGAAAATATAGTATTAGTATCCAAGATATCCTTGAGCACCTCAAGTCTAAGGATATTAGCACCATTGCTATGATAAGACTATCACTGACACTAGAATAGATTATATCCATATAATTATCTCATGGAAGGTCATCCAATGTACTTACTACTCTTAGCAAGTATCGACATGTTAACTCTAAACAACTCATCCTTATAGCTTATGACATCTATTGCTTGATCTAATTAAGGAGATTACTAATGTCTCGTCTTATTAATCCTATGACTAGGGATAATTTAGACACTTACATAATTACACATGATAGGAATCTCATTATTATGATCTCATCATGATTTCCTTCATGCTATATAATGTACCAAGGACTTCATTAATTCGATTTAAGATCACTATGAATTTATAAAGACATGAACATCAAATTAACATAAATTCCTTTTTATTAATCATAAAGATTTGTACAATAAGTGCTAAAAGCGATTGAGTTTAGAACACTTCTTTAACAACCTCCCAATTGCACTAAAGTCAATCGCCTTTGTATCTAATACCCATAGGCAAGTACATGAGCATCATATCTCTTTTAGGAATTGACTTAGTCAAAGGATCGAAAATATTTTGATCAGTGGGCACTCTTTTTATCTTGACATCATTTCTACCAATGATTTCTCTAATCAAATGGTATCGCCTGAGTACATGTTTAGATTTATGATGATACCTTGGTTCCTTTGCTTGCACTATGGCACTGATTGCAAGGTTACATACGCTAAGTTTTAATATTTATAACCTCAATATTTTCGCAAGCGCACAGGTTGTTCGCATAGTACCTAAGGTATCGTTGCCATGAGGAGGGTTAATCTAATCCTAAAATCTATGGCTTGACTAAATTTCACAATAAATCAAAATAAACAACTAATGCAGAAATTAACCAATCAAACAATCAATTTTAAGAATTAAATTCATAAAATATAAAAAAATAGCAATTTTGCACAATCCAATCAAGAATCAAGCTAGAAACTACCAATTGAGAGAAAGGGGGTTTTAATCCAAATTTAATAAAAATCTAATTGATTATCCAATTACTAGGTCTAGACGGTCCTAGGGTAGATTACTCTCTCTCGAGTTATAATCTTTAACCTTAATTTATAATCCCTAATTTAAATTATGGAATTGTAATCTCTCGATTTCCAATTTACCCAAACCTAAATTAGTTCTAATTTGTCGAATAACCTACTGGAAACCTATGCTCGATCTCTCGTCCCATGATTTTACTAGTTTGATTTAATTCTTGTCTATTAAACTACCTAACTCTTATTAGCCCAATTTGATGATATTCACTCGGTTCACCCTCTTAGTTTATTATCGAATTATTAAGCATAGATATTGAATCACAAATAGCTCAATGAAAACCTAATAAATCAAACTTCATTAATCTCAAAGATCAAAATCCCGAAGGTGAGCTTAGATAAAAATCTACATTCAACAACAACTATTCTCAATGATTATCCTAATTCTATACATCAATAAAATTGAAATAAAACTGAAAAATGCTGCTAGAATGAACTTGTGGAGGTAGCGCTGGCGGGAAACCACCTGTTCTGGGAAGTACTTCGCATCAAGCTTCTTCTCCATGTCTCTCTTCCTTCATCTCCTTCCTCAAATCTCTCAATATGGTCTCTAAGGTTTTGGAATTGACTGATGCAAAAAGGTTTCTCTTATGTTCTTTTATTTTCTATTTATATCTTTGAAACCTTAAGGTTGATTCGGGGCCGAAACCGTCCAAAAAGTCTCGCAAAACTTGACGTTTTTAGTTGTTTTTGTATCTGTCCGATGCCTGCCATGATCGTGCCCAGCGCCTAACCCTCTCTGTCATGATTGTGGCCCAAAGTGCACTATCGTGGCCTAATTTAGAGTTCTCTGTCACGATTGTGGCCTAGGTCCTATCAGCTTGCCTCTTTCTGTCACGATCGTGTCCTGTTTGCCACAATTATGGGCCAAGTTTTTAGCCCGAAACTCTTCGAAACTTCTCCATTCTTCTCCACTTATGCTGAAACACTAACAAACACATCAAAGTACCTAAAAAATATAACATTTAAGCTCAAAGACTCATACTAACCCATAAAAACACTTAAACACATAAACTAAGAAAATTAAAACATAAATGCACACTTAACACTCAAATTAACACTAAATACCTAATAAATTAAACCCTAAAACATAATGCAAATCATAACTATCAAGCACTATTGTTGTCACAATATAACTGTACTGGGTCAGCAATGCTAGGAACCACTCCAATTTCCATAATGAACTTCTTGATCCAAATTGCTTCCTTTGCTACTTTTGAAGTGGCAATGTACTCTGCTTTAGTTGTTAAATCTGCAGTTTTCTCTTGTTTGGAACTCTTCCAACTGACTGCTCCATCGTTTAATCTAAAAATATATCGTAGCTGGTATTTGGAGTCATCCCTATCAGATTAGAAACTACCATCTGTATACCACTCACAATAAGATCTCCTTCTCCATATACCAAGAATACATCCTTAGTTCTTCTCAAGTACTTAAGGATATTCTTGATTGCCACTCAATGACCCTTACCTGGATTTGACTGTTATTTGCTCGTAACACTTAGAGCATAAGATACATAGGGTCTTATACATAACATGGCGTAGATGATTGATTCTATAGCTGAAGCATAAGGGGTCCAATTATTGGACAACCAAATCTTGACTAATTGTAGAGCTGAGACATCATTTCCTATTAGTAGTATGTCATCTATATACAGCACAAGGAATACATTTGTAGTTCCACTAGCCTTCTTATACATATAAGGCTCATCTGGATTTTGTGAGAAACTAAACTCTTTAATTGTCTCATCAAATCAGATATTCCAACTCCTTGATGCTGGCTTCAATCCATAAATGGATTTTTGAAGCTTACATACCTTTTTGCCATCTTTGGATATGAAACCATCGGGTTGTATCATATACACATCCTCGGTTAGGTTGCCATTAAGAAAGTTATTTTCATATCCATTTGCCATATGTTATAATCATAATCAACAGCAATGGCCAGGAGTATCCTAATGGATTTAAGCATGGCTACCGAGATAAATGTTTTGTCATAGTCAACTCCTTATCTTTGATGATAACCTTTAGCTACAAGCCTAGCTTTATAGGTAACTATATTAACCTCCTTGTCAGTTTTCTTCTTGAAAACCCATTTGCACCCTATGGATTTTATCCCTTCGGGTGGGTCAATCAAAGTCCATACTTGGTTTTTATACATGGAATCCATTTCAGGTTTCATGGCTTGAAGCCATTTGTCAGATTTTGAACTCTTCAGAACTTCTTCAAAAGTAGTAGGCTCATTGTCTTCTATGAGTAATACGTCATTATATTCACTAATGAGAAATCCATCTCTCTTTGGAACATGGCATATCCTACTTGACCTACGAACTTCTTGTGTGTCAGAAGGTTGAACTATTGTTTCATCATTATAAACAATAGTCTCGGGTTCAAGCAATTGATCTATGTTTGTTTGAGCATCTTGAACTTCTACAAGTTTAATTTTGCTCCCACTGTCTTCTTTTAAAGGAAACTCTTTCTCTAAAAAGACAGCATGCTTTGAAACAAACACCTTTTGTTCCAAAACATTGTATAACTGATATCCTATTGTTTCTTTAAGATATCCTACAAATAGACACTTATCAGATTTAGCTTCTAACCTATATGACTGAATCTGCTTCACATATGCCAGATAACCCCAAACTTTCATATGAGAAAGATAGGGTTTCTTATTAGTCCACATCTCATATAGGGTAACATCAATTGACTTTGAAGGGACTCTTTTTAACACATAAATAGCAGTCTTGAGTGCATATCCCTTAAAGGATTTTGGCAGATCTGTTAAGCCTATCATTGGCCTCACCATGTCCAATAAGATTTAGTTTCTCCTTTTTGCCACCCTACCTCGATTTGATCGAAGTGTTTTGGTACTTCTGCCTAGTTGTTTCTCTACTTCATTTCTGAATTCTTTGAACTTTTCAAAGCCCTCATATTTGTATCTCGGAAGATATACATACCTATATCATGAATAATCATCAATAAAGGTAATGAAGTATATGAAACCACATTTGGCATGTATGGACATTAAACCACATACATCTGAATATATTACATCCAATAGCCCAGTATCGTTCACCCTTTCCCTTAAAGGATAACTTTGTCATCTTTCCTAATAAGAAAAATTCATATGTGTCATATAATTCATAATCAAATGACCCTAAACTACCATACTTATGTAGTTTAGTCATGCATCTCTCACTTATACGGGTAAGGTGACAATGCCATAAATGCGATGATTTCACATTATATTATTTTGGTCTTTTATTGTCATTAATATTTAAAACTAGATTGGATTATCTAATATGTATATTCGATTGCATAATGTACCCATAGCATAAAACATTCCATTCAAACTAATAGAACAACCATTGTTACTAAAATTTAAATGGAAACCAACTTTATTAAGACTAGAAATTGAAATAATATTCTTAGTCAATATAGATACATAAAAATAATCATCCAATTCTATTACAAGCCCATTAGGGAGTGTCAATATATAAGTTCCTATGGCTAATGCAGTAATTATTTCTCTATTTCGCATACGTAAGTTCGGCTCTCCCTTTTTGAGTTGTTCATTGTTCCTAAGGTCCTGTATATCAATACATATATGTGAGCCACAACCGGTATCCAATACCCATATGTTATTATTAGAAACAATATTAATATCAACAATAAACATATCTGAAGTAGATAGGGCATCTAATGCCTTCCTCTACTTCAGTGACCCCAGATAGGCCTTACAATTCCTCTTCTAATGGCCATCCTTGCCAAAGTGGAAGCACGTTCCCTTAAGGCAATTGCCTTAGTTTTCTTCTTGACCATACCTCCTTTAGGCCTTGTGGACTTTTTCTTCGTTTGATTCTTGCTCCTCGAACCAGAAAAGTCTACTATCATCAAAGCCTTATTGTCCTTTCTAATAGATGGCTCAACTGTTTTGAGCAAGTTGATCAATTCAAGAATTATGGTGGAAATCTGGTTCATCCTATAGTTAAGAACAAATTGTAAATAACTATCAGTCAAACTAGTTAGAATTAAGTCTATACTTATAATTCATGATCCATCAGGAAACCCAACGAGGCCAACCTGTTAACACAACTATTCATCTTTAGTGTATATTGCACTGGAGATGTCACCTCAGCCATCTTGGAGTAGAAGAGCAACCTCGAGGTCTCAAACATTTAAAACCTAGCTTGCTCATCAAATAACTCCCTGTTATGATTATGTAAATATAGTGTCCTAGAAAGAAAGTGTATTTACATATAAATTATTTTTCTTCCAGTTACAATATTGTAATGAAAATATTTATTATTAATAAAACAAAAGAGTTTGGTTTTATTTGTATGAGCATAATATAACTAGTTATAAGGTACCGAGGTTCCTTCGTAAGTAATATACATATACATGGAGATGTATAAGAAACATGTATATTATTAGAATCTAAATTAATTGGTTTACAGTAATCAAGTTGGTCGCTTGATTATGGTTTAGACTATAGTGTTGCGATTTACCTCCATGTAAGTAAAGGAGTTTACTTCAAGGGAATGATGAGTTTCAAATCATAATAGTAGTTGACTATCGTAATAGCACTATTAAATGAATTTGGAATCGCGTATGCTTTTAAAGAATAAAGTAGGTTATTACTTTAATCTTAAAACATACACCTTAGCATTTGTTTATTACGAACCACAATCTTGATGAATGGTGAACTCATGTGTATTTTGCTATAATTCTTGATATGATCGGAATGTATTTTTATGGGGTATCAATCCAGTGTCCGTATGTTGAAATTATTAATTGAAACATGCATCAAGGAACATTCACTAAAATAAAGAGTTTATAGTGATATCATCACTTCTAGATGTTTTACAGAGATTGGTGATTAAACTGGCGTCAGTAGTTTGAAGGACTAGCTACCTATGAAGTCTTAACACCAATATTAGATCTTGTATGTTAATCACCATGTAGAGTGAAACGAGAAATCTAGAAGGAAAAACCAATATAAGGGTAAAACGGTATTTATGCCCCTTATTGTGTGGATGGCTATAATATGGTTTATAATAGAGTTTGCGATTGGATATCGGATTAATAATTTAAAACATGTTTTCTCATAATTTTAAGTAATTCAAGAGTTCAACTAATTGTTTTTAGTGGAATAACATTTAGTTAATAAGTCGGAATTAATTCTAATGAGATTAAATTAATTCCGGGCTTATTGGAGCTTGAATTATTTAAGTCTGATTAGATTCCCCACTTGGCTTCTAGGAAAGTTATCAAGGAAAGCAAGAATAATAAACGGAGGTTACAGGAAAGAAAATGGGACAGAAATGAGAGAAATGACCAAATTGGATTTGGGCCAATAAGATCGGAACAATTTAATTAAGAGTTAATTAAATTAGGTCTTAAGCCTATAATTAAATATTAGGATTACACTAATTAATTGTTAATTATAAGCCCAAAGGAACTTTTAATATTGGGTTGGATTTTGATTTAGTTAATTAGATTAATTGAATTAAAATCTAAATCATCAATCATTAAATGGTTTAATGATTATTTAAAGAATGAAGTGTGGTAGTGGATAGAAGACGTGCAGCCTTTTTTTAATTAAAGAATGAAGTGTGCATTTTCTCATCATTAAAAGGTTAATGGATGGTCTTTAAAAATGAAAGGTAATGTACAAGTGTTGGCTTTGGAAGGACTCTTTTCAATTAGCTTTGACCAAATGCTCATTTGATAATGCATGTACCGAAGATGTGAGTGGAGTTATAGCTTTTTTGAGTTTCTATGGTAATGAATGGGTGCTTTATTGTTTGGTCTCTCCACTCTCTCCTAAGCTTGCATCCTAAAACAAAGAATACATATACAACTCATTTTGCATGCATGTTTTTTAGCATGTGATGCTAAAATAAACGTGAATGGCTTTTAAACACTCTCTCTCTCTTATTAACATCCAAAAGGGTTGGACTTCAAAAGACAAATTTTTTGATTTTTAGTTTTTGATGTTATTAATGTGTGTAAGAAAATTTTGTCTCTCTCTAAGCTCTCTACATCATTGGGAATAGCAAAGAAAATGAGATGGTCTCATTGTTCTTCTTTAATCTAGCCGAATATAAGAAAATAAAACAACCTCCAATTATTTTCTTCCCCTTTCCTGCAAAAAGATTTTGATAACTAAGTTGTCTAAGGAGAATAAATGGTAGATCGGATTGGTTGAGGACACAGCACTAAGGAGTCGAAACTGTAGCGAGGAGTCGGTAATATTTCGATCTTGTTCTTATTTTACTTATTTTATTTATGTTGCATCATGTATGGATTAAAAGCATGTTGATTTGATGTTTATGCTTTCGCTGTGTTATTCTAATTTTTGAATTTTTTTTGAAATCTACTATTTAGCCATTCCAAGCATGTTTTTGTTTTCGATCCAACACTCCCTTAGATGATAGACTATGGTATGAGCATCCATAGTCTCATGTTACTTTTGTAATTCCAGTGACATAGTGGCTAGCATTATGCAGCTAACCATCTCTCTATCATCGAGATGCTTTTTATATGCCTTCTGGTCACTATCAGAAGCATCAGTAGCAGGGGGATCGAGAAGTGGTTCTTCTAAGACATAGCCTAGTTTTTTCGATTTAAGAACTATTCTCAAGTTCCTAAGTCAATCTAGGAAGTTTAGTCAAGTCAACTTATTGGCTTCCATAAGTTAGCATAGGTTCATACTAATGGTTATGGTGTCGATTCTTACAACCTAATGTCAAAGAGAGAAATGGGGTTAGACTATACGTAAATGCATGTCATACAGTATGGCTCCCACTATTTTCTCACAAATTTATAATCCCCAATATGAATCGAAGAGAACTTGTATAGAATTTATCTTAATGAGTCGATATCTAATATCTCTAGGAATGACCTTGCGTTTGCCTAACAAGCCATCCTAGGTCAATCAGTAGGTATCGATCATACCAATTGCATTGATAATGCAACTATAGAATGTAGTGCTATCAATTGTTAATATGTGCACACTGACCGTGCATCGTAACACTAGTCAAAATAAAATATCTAGCTATAGTCTAGGTCGATCCTGTAGAGAGTGTGTGTAAAGTTGTTGAAATGAAATTAATCGGTGTATAGGTTTAAGGGTTTTGGATTTAAAAATAAGAAAATAAAATGAAACTAGACTAATAAAAACAAATTAAAGAAAACATGTGAAAAATGATAGAAGTGGGGAATTCAGTAGGGACCCGTTCTTTGGTTCAATCTTAGGCTACACCTTAATTAAGTAAATTTCATTGATTTGTTGTCCTCAAACCTCTCCTAGCAACTATTAATCGTAGGTTAATAATTAACCCTAGTTTTCCTTTAAGTAGTGTTTAATCAAGATACAATCGTTAATTAAACCTAACCACTGAATAACCTAGGATACAACCTCTAGATTTAATTAGGCAGTAGCATTATGAATTAGGAAAACTAATTAATCAAGGCAACAACCACATATGATGTGTCATTTAACCTAGGTCATTTTATCTCTAATGATTATGAATTATTAGTCTCTACATATGAATTTTAACGTAACAATTACGGATTACATCGAAATTCTTTCATAATACCCAATAAGTTTAAACACAAATAACCAAACAATAATGAGAGTGCGATTATCCATACACAAAACCCAAATCAATTAACATAGGATAATGCAATCAATTTATAATGAGAGAAAGAAATAACAAAAACAAATAAAAACACTTAACCCACATTGTAGGTGTCGAAGTCACCTCCGAACCAACGTCGGGACATCTAGCCCTTCATAGGACCCAAGAAAATTCTTTAGCCTGATGAAAATTGTCCTAGCTAAAACCCTCTAGTAGCTCTCTTCTCTGTACCTCCCTCTGTTCTCTAACACAAGCATCTCTCTACTATTCACTAATTTCACGAATTAACTTGGTGGTCCATCTTACTATTCACGTTTTCATTAAAAACCAACGTTCCTACGACAACATTTAAGCTCATGTGTTGCTTGAATTTTATTTTGTGGCATGTATGCGTTAATTATGAGCAACGTATGTATGAAACGTTGCTGCACACTGTCATTTCTATTGCTTCTTTCGTCCACCTTATATGCTACATTCAACGTACATGTGAGCTAAGTTTTATCTCCCAGTAGCTAGCATTTTGGTCCTTGTTTTTGTTCCTTACACTCTACATTTTACTCTCCATTCTTCCAACTGCTACATGCATTGTCGTTTCTTATCCATGCCTTATGCATTGTCCATTAATTAAATTAATACCTTATATGGATATGCAAATGTAAGAATAATCCATGCAAATCCATGCAGCCCACATTGATTTATTTGTGTTTCTATTTATTTTTTTCTTCTTCTTGCTCTATGAAGACAAATGAAAATTAATCTTTGGAAAATGGCTCAAATATTGTACTTTCATCTCACTTTAACTTCTTTACTTCTGAATTGTGCTTAAAATCACATATGAGTCAAAGTGAGTATCTTAAGCAATTTTATGTCATTAATCACTAAATGTTATGGAATAATTTGATAATCAATTAAGCACCTATCACACACATATATTAGGCTATTAACTCTTGATGTATGTATATTGCATGTACACTACCCAACTTCGCCTTTTTCTATATTGACCTTGGGTTTGCCCAACAAATCAATGCTTCTAGTTAAAACCAATTCATTAATCCAAAAATCATATTTCCATAGATCGAGCATATTCGTGTAGAGCGGGCTTGGGTTTGCGCAACAACCTAACTCTAAAAGAACTCTAGTTCTCACTATATTAATGGAAGGCATTAGTTTTAATATTCTATGTGAGGGATTTCTACTTAGGTCTCATCTAACTAGGACGGTCTTATATATATCACACATATATATGGTTACTATAACTATATGGCATGATATTATGCATTAGAGGATGTATGTGAGGAGTATGTGTGGGCTTGCATGATGGTTAGTTATGGACTTAATCCCAATATGACTGGGGTTACACATCAAATTTGGTTTTGACAAGTTATGGATCCTATATTTTAGAAGTTGATTAAACTCTTGAATTGAATTTCTTCCTAAGTGTTATCTTGGCTAAATTTAATCTTGTATGTCATTTCAGTTTAGAATTTAATATTAATCAAATTAAATTAAACTCTTAATTTCATAAATTAATTCAAAATTAATTCACCTTAAAATTGATTATTTGATGTCAAAATTAAACATTTTATTTTTGTCATATGCCAATTTCTAGTCTTACTAGAAAATAATGCTTTATTTCAATTGATTCAAAATTAATTTCCAAAATTTCTAGAACATCAAATCACCATTCCATGCATCTTTAGGCCATTTTAAGGTCATCAAAATAATTTTGGAATGACCCAAAAATTATTAAGATAACTGAAACAACATTGAGATTCTAAAAATGACAATTGACATCTTAAATTTTTTTCCAAAAATTTTAATTCAAGAAAAATCATTTTGGCATGCTTAATTCATCAAAATAACACATTTTTATCATATAAAAATATTTTTAAGGTTCTGGAACAGAACCATACACACACAAAATTATCAAACAAAACAGTTCCATCAATTTCAACAAAACCGACTTGTTCTGTTTACTATTTGAAAAATTAATTAAAATTTTTTAATTAACTATGAAAAAATTACAGAGGATTAAAAACATTCTAAAAAAATTAATTAAAATTTTTTAATTAACTATGAAAAAATTACAGAGGATTAAAAACATTCTAAATATGTTTACATAAAATTTTCATAATCAAATTCCATGAAACAACATATGTTTAGTAGAAAGTAGTTTTTCAACATATTGTTAGAAATTCGACAATAAATAGTTCAATCACTTTGAATTCAATTTTCAATCATTAAAACCATCTAATAACATCTCATAAGAACATCAGTGAAAGAAAATTATGAAAACAAGTTTTCATAATTTAATTTCGAATTTTATAAGAACAGACACACAGATGTCACAACCATGCAATCCTATTGCATATGTAATAAAAACTACATCTAATAGGCACAAGATGACTCTGATACCTCTGATGGGTTTCTATCATGCATCAACTATTAGAATACACAACAGAAAATAAAATAAAACTTAGAAAATACAGAATTAAACATGTGTCATTAGATGTAGTAAAACAAAACATGAACTTAAGATGTGTACCTTACAATCTCCTTC
>JANQAP020000583.1:6968803-6980737 GCA_026874005.2 Erythroxylum coriaceum
AACGTCTTCAAATTCAATTCACACATCAATTTGAATGAAAATAACAAAAGGAAAGAAAGAAAAACTTGAATTGGAGTCTGCAAATCCGAAAAATGTTGGACAACTGATGCTCCTCTTGATCTTCCTTGGATTAATCTCAATTTGGTAAGATGATGGCTACTCTTTTTTGAGTGTTTTATGTTCTTAAATAGTTCTCAAGGCTTATAAGGTTCTTTGTAGGGTTTATCTACTTAATATGGTTCCAAAAATAAACTCAAAACATTAAAATTACAAAAAGAGTCACGTGCTAGAAAAAGCTGAAATTAACTGGAATTACTATCTGTGCTCTCTGGCACAATCATGACCTACTTCCATACTTCCAATTCTTCTCTTTTCTTCAATTTACTATTTTCATACACTCAAACACACATCTTGAAACATAAAATTAAGATCCAAATGATGCTTAAAACCACACAAATACTTGGAATAAAAACAAACACTAATAATAACATAATTCTAAACCTATATACATGATAATCATCTAAGAAATACTCAAAAGCACACTTAAACATATATCAAAACATAGTATAATTTAAACCTTTCGTATCACATGTTATGTTTTTCCCTATGAAGGATGTAGTCGATCTCGTAAACTAAAGTATGGAGATATTTAAACAAATGTGTGAGTGCTTATTAAACAACAAGTTCACTGAATTGATCTCATATGAGAAATTTATTTGTGAAATTACTTGTATGTCTATGGAAATCCTCATCGTGATAAATGTATAAGTAATTTTTTGACTTGAGATATTCAAAGTTGTCTTGTATAGGGATTGTTATATTTTTTATACCACTTATGATCTGTTCTAGTCAAGGATAGATCAGTCATTAATAATTGGATATAGTATGAACTATACGAAGGTTATTGAGTGATCAATATAGGATTTATCACATTAAAGTATTTAGGGAGAATGTTCCATTGTTTTTTATTATAATTGATTCGAAAAATTCTTGTCCAAATTGGAATTACGCTTCGTAAATAATTTACAAATTTCATTAATAGAATCAATCACTAATGGTAGATAACTAATATGATTGGACATAAAAAGAGTAGACGTTATACTTTATGTCTAGTCAGAATATTATATGATAAAATGATTGAATTATACGAAAAATTCATGCATGAAAAAAATAATCAAAACTACTTTGACATTCCTAAATATTTAAGTGGTCATCATATATTGCTAAACGTCAATCTTAATATATAGATATAAATTGTTTAATTAGTGAATTAAAAATAAATTGAAGGAGTTTAATCATATTTATGGTTATATTTTATATTCATTGCCAGCATATTTGAAAACTTAATAAATCAACCATAAAGAACAAGTTCAAGAAAAAAAGATATTTAATCAAATTGGAGTTAATTGTAAAGTTTCAGAAACTTTATGACTAAATATAAGATATTTAATTAATAAGGATTTATATGAGATATTAAATCTTATTAGAGCATAATTGATCCTTAAATACTTTATAATCTAATTAGAGTTTAATTAAAATTAAAATTTAATTTCAGTTAAATTATTGAAATGCTCAAAAATATTATAAATAGGCTATAGCCCCAAGAGAGCTAACACTCCTTGCCTAACTCTCTCTGCAATAGTCGCAGAGTTATGTCCACTTGTTCTGTAGATACCGTTAAATGTCAGATACTTGTGCGACTACGATAGTTGAGATGAGCTAATTTCAAACACGGTTGAAAGATACGACAAGAAAATGATCAAACTTCAAAATAAGGTACAAATTATGATTTATATGTTAAATCATTTTATAAAATTTCAGTGATCCTAGTTTTTGAAAAATCAAAAAAAAGAGTTTTATAATTATTTCACCATGGACTAGATCAAATCCTGCACAGATTTTCCAAAAATAACAAGATTAGAAAGTCAAAAAGAGAATCAGGTTATTATCCGTAAAGAACAACTAAGCAATTAAAAGTTCAAGGAAGTAGCTCCTGGTTGAAAGACAAAATAAGCCAATGAGGAAGGACTTACGCAGCAGCGTCTTTTCCTCCTACGCTTGGAATCCATATTGTTGCTCGTTGTAATGTGCTGGGAAAAACTTTCTGCTTCTTTGGTTACTTTGTTGATAGGATTTAATTTGATGACAGCAAGTGGAGCTATTAGACAAATCTTATCCCACAAATCTCTTCTGTGATTGTTCACGTCTTCATAAGTAACATATAATTCTCTCCAATTTTCTTCTGGTTTCTACTTCTTCACCTACCTTTCGGTTTTTGATTGCTCATTTACCCGCATCATGTTCCAAAGATTGATCACTAACTGAGAGTATTAGCTCATTGTCAGCCTTCAGTCTCCAACGGGAAAACGGAGACAGCAGCTAGCTTTTCAAATTGACAAGAGGTTAAACATAACAAAATTGCAATATTACAGTTGGTATCCGTCAAGCTTACCGCTGGTCTCTTTGGCCTTTAATAGACTGTATAATTGGCTTTGTAACATCATATAATATTTGACTTGTTAGGCTAAACAATTATTGAATGATATGCTTACCTGTTCGGGACAGATTTTCTTATTTCTCCCCGTCAACCTTCCACATAATTTACTAATTTACTGAGAATGAAAATGGGAACGAAGGATGATATCTGCTGACAAAGATAATGAACTAATGCAAGATGAATAGAATCACAATTTATATGTGGTACGAAAACTACAAATAAAATACCAGAAAGTCCAAGCAAATTAGCACCTTTGCACGGGACCACCGCCAAACTCTGGGGGAAACAAACCAAGCAGGGAAGGCGGTTCTCAAGAGCTGGAAAATGGATCAAGAACAGAACATGGTCCGCAAATTAGGGAAGCAACTTTACTCTCTTGGTGGAAAAATGCTTGTTACACCACTGTCTATATCAAATATAGCTAATAAACAATATTTGATATTGATGTGAGACAAATAGTTTATACAACAACGGGGACTTCTAATACCATCAGTGATGCTTAATCTGGCATAATTTATGCAGCGTATTGGACCACAAAATCTGGATATCTTACGCACCAGCAAGAGTTTGAAGCTCCGCATGTCTGAAGTTAGTGAAAATTGCATTGTTGTACCAAAGGATGAGAATAATCTACATACTTCTCCCAAAGAGGTTTGTACCTTTCCATTCCAATCTTCAACCATGGTTTTGCATTCCCATTGAAGTGCAGCACTGCACCTTTCTCAATCATGTGAGAATCAACATTTGTGTACCCCAATCCCAAAACATGCCATGATGGATCTAATGGCTCTGTCAAGCCATAGAAGGTCAAAAGTCCAGGTGGCAGAGTACCAAGTTTCCACAATGTCCGGTTGATATTCTTTTCCTGCCAGTAGTGGTAGATGTTGGTTACATTTCTTTTCCTCCACTCGACCAAGTCAAAGATATTCATCCCAAATGCCCAACCACATGCATCAGGATCAAAATGTTCCCTTATAAGAGGGTGGGAGTAGTTCAGGTACTTGTGATATCTGTGGAAAGTCTCCATGCATGTCTCAACTGCTCCGTTAACGTTGCCATTCAAATCAATTGAAAAGAGGGCCGAAAGATCCTTCTGGACCACTACATCATCATCAAGAAATACCACCTTCTTCAGTGCAGGAAAAACTTCAGGAATATAGAATCTAAGATGATTGAGTATAGACAGATATTTAGGGTTGCGAAACTTGATTGGCGTGTTGCCATCATCACCATGGCCAGAGAAATAATAATTTTGTGTTTCAGAGTCTTGCAGCTGCTTCAGAACAGGAACATAAGAAGCATTCAGCCATTTAAAATGTTCAAACTTCTTAACTTCAACAATTACACCCCGAAAACTGTTCATAGTAAACCAAGCCTTCATTGCAGCATAGTTTATTTCATCAGTTATGACATGAAAGACCACCATATCAGGACTTCTGGAGTTTATGGCTGTTGAATTGACCACAACTGAAGTTGCAAGGATATTGTCAGAGAAGACACAGAAGTGGTAAAGACTGTTATCTATAAGTTTTTCCTGAATTTGCAATCTTTCACTTACTCTCCTTTGCATGTTTGAAGTTTCAAACCAGTATGTAGTCAGCCGAATACCAAGGCAGTAAAGACCTTTCGGGACTTCTTCAGCAGCAATTTGTCCGTACTTAGAACTTTTCTCACTAATAGAACTAATTTGTTCTTCTAGAGCTTGGATTTTGGCTTTTAGTCGCATGATCATAGTTGCACCATCATAATGGTATTGCTGAGCTTGGTAAAGCAAAACTGCCATTTCACGAATTGCTAAATCCAACACAGTAGTTGTTAAAGGAGCTCTCCTTGTGGCAGTATTTGAAAGTAATAACTGTGAATTTCGTATTTGGGCACTTAATTCCCAAGCAAACTGGAGATTGTTGCTTTCTTTTGCAATCACCACAAAAGCTTTAGCAAGTGAAATTTGATCACTAAGCTGTCAGGTTATAGAGTTGGGGCTCAGCATTTCTTCGGTGATGTTTAATCCATCCATAACTCTTTCGCGACTGTAATATTTCTGAAAAGGAATATAAAAAGATATTATTAAACTTTGCCCAGGGAAAACTTGAATGACTATGAAATTTGATAATACTTGGAGTGTCATTTTCCATATGACAAATGGGAGAATTGCATACAAGTCATTACATGATAAACGAAAGATAATACATATCTATTAGATGCATAGAATATTTAAAAGAAGGATTTTATTTTCATAAAATTTTCCCAACCATGTAACCTATCGACACTATTACACAGCATATAAGGAGATTGCAGGATGGAATAATGGGAAAGGGTCATCATATTTAATATGTCAACATTAGTAAAGAACAGAAAGGAAAAAGAACCATAACAAAGTCACTCATTTTTTAACGGTTCATTTTATTTTTCAGTTATCTTTGTGAAGAAACTATAGCAGAATGATAAATCATCTATGAAATTGTCATTTTAAAGATAATTACAAAGTGATTAAAAAATTTCCTGAAAACGAGAAACGCATCTATTTTTGCAGACTGTCTCTAGGAAGTTAAAATCATATCTGAAAATACATGACGGACTGTATGCCGGCAATACTGCTAGAAAACTGAATCGAGATTAAAGGGACAGATTATCTTCCCAATAATTTAGTATATGATGAATATTCTACCAGCCATCCTTTTTTTGAGAATTTGAAAAAGAATTCATTAAGTAGAAGAAGTGTAGTATATAACTAAGTAGAGGAAACTCTCCCTCTTGAGATCACACGACGACGTTCAACACTACATAGTCAAGAAATTAAACAACAGTGTGGGAACCAAAGATGGGAGGACATTGAGCGACAACGTACTGATAATTAGGGTAAAAAAACTCCTCTCCTTTCTCGATTCATCAAACGAGTACTCAATTGGGATGAGGAGCTCCAGAAACTGCGATGCAACGATGGCAATGCGGCTTCTCTTCGATCCATCTCTAGCTCGAAAGGATTTACATCTCAAGTAGGAGGTTTGATTCTATTTGTTTTTCCCCTCAATCTTCAAAAGTAACAGGCTTCATTTTGAATATCAAGAGTCTTGAGTGTACCACCGAGGACCTTCCTTCATTAACCCGTCTGGTAAAGCAATTCTAGAGAGGTACTCCCAGGAGCTCTCGAAGGTGAGTCATATTCCTTCTAATTTTCTTTACCCTTCTGTCTTGAGTTGATTATTTCGAGAACTACTTGAAATGCTTGAGTTGCTTAGGGAACATGGAACTACTATTTGCTTTACTGAAACCCAATTAGAGAGAACCCCCTGAGGACTATATTCTCCAAGAGAGAGCCAGTCCTCTGCTACTATGGTGTCCCAACCGATTTATAATCAGTTGTTCCCTAATATTTGCTGTAGAGAATTCTATAAGAGAGATTAGGCTGTTAGAGCTCTCTTTAAACCTTCTATTGTTTCTCTCTTTCCACATAGTCTGGAGATAAGTTACAACTGTGACCATAAGTATTTCCTTATCATATTTAGAGATATGCAATTGGGATATCTCTAATCAGATATCTGTGAGGCTGCATTGACTAGTTCCAAGGCCACACAGACTAGAGATTCTAATCCACTTCTTTAAAGAAACTACACTCAAAGAATAGATGATCTCTAGTCTCCTCCACTAGATTGCATAGAATACATTGCTTAGGAGAGGATAGGAATTTTAGTCTTTTCATAGTATTGAGCCTATTCAACATAGTTAGCTAGAGGAGAAAGTTGGCATTTGGTTTGAGAGCCTTGCTCCAAGTCAAGGAACACCACCGTATTCTTGTTATTGCCCCATCCATCAACATTTTAGCTTGCTTATTAGTGATTTTTGATACAAGAACTCCATCTCATAAGTATATATCATTCTCCCCGAGACTTCTGTATTGGGGAATGGGCAAAGCCTTAGTTCTTCTGAGGAAAGCAACCAACTGTCATTTCTAATTATCTCTTGAAGCTTAGCTTTCTTAGAGAACCTTTCCAGCAATGATCTAACCAATTGGTTATGAATTAAAGCCCCTTGACTGGTCCAATTACCATACTAGAGAGATATTTTATCTCCTGCCCCAATTTGACATGTAACATGCTACTGAACATCTTCCCTCAACATAAGAATTTGGTTGAAAAACCAAGAGTAACTATCCTTAATTCTTAGAGCCCAAAAACTCTCACTCTTTAATATATAGATATGAATACATTTGATCCACAATGAATATTTTTCACTTAGAATTCTCCAAATACTCTTGGTCATTAGAAATCGATTGTTCTTGTTGATTGACTCCAATCCTAACCCACCTGCCTCCTTCGATTGACAAATATGATTCCAATTCACTTTAGCTATTCCTTTATCACCTTTTCCTCTAGCCCATAGAAACTACTTCACTAGTTTTTCCACGGTTTAAACAAGTCCTTTAGAGAGGAAGATGTAAGAGCACCAGTAAACTTGCATGACATAATTACCGACTTCAAAAGCTGAAGTTTACCTCCATAGCCCAGAGTTCTATTAGTCCAAGACTCTAATCTTTTCTGAATTTTTTCCATTGAAGTAAGACATTAACTAAATCTTAGTCTCCTGGAAGAAATAGGAATACCCAAATACATAAGAGGAGGATCTTGCTTTGTCATACCAGTTGCTTGTGATAAGGAATGTGTTAGTTGAGCGGCACTTTTAGAAAGTAAGAAGTAGCTTCTGTGAAAATTGATATTCAATCCAGACAACTCCTTAAAACTATGGAGAGTACTCATTAGTGGAGAAACTGAAAGAGCATTTGCCTTTGTAGAAGTATAAGATCATCTGCAAAACATAAGCTAGTTAGGGAAAGCTTCTTACATTTAGAATGGTATCTGAAGTTGGAGTCAGATGAAGTGTTGTGTTTCAGCATAAGGGTGAGGACCTCCATGCAAATTAGGAATAAATAAGGGGAAAGAGGGTCCCCTTGCCTAAGACCTTTTTTTCCATTAAAAGTCTCTGTAGGGCTTCTATTAATTAGTATTCCATATGAGGCAGTTGTAATGCATTCTTGAATCCATTTGATAAAGTTATGGGGAAAATTCATAACCTCGATAGTCTGTAGCAAGAAACTCCAATTAACACTATCAAAAGCTTTTTGTAAGTCCACTTTAATTGTACAGTTTTGAGGGCTTCTATTTTGAGTGTACCATTTCAAAAGCTCCTGCAATAAAAGAATATTATCCCCAATGTGTCTACTTCTCATAAAAGCTCCTTGATTCTCACTAATGAGTAAGTGAAGAACATCCTTCAGCCTACTTGCCAATATATTGGTGATGATCTTATAGAGGAAATTAGTGCATGATATAGGTCTGAAATCATTCCAAGTGATCAGGTTAGAGCGCTTAGGGATCAAACATAGAAAAGTCTTATTGATCTCCTTAAGCAAAACTCCATTTTGGAAAAACTCCTTTACAACTTCTTTTACGAGAATCCCAATGTTTCCCCAAGTTTTTTGAAAGAAAAAAACCATTCAATCTGTCAGGACTCGATGCCTTAGATCCATTCATATTAAAAACCACCTTCTCTATTTCCTGATCCGTGACAAGGCTAATTAGCAAAGAGGCTTCCTGTTCAGGAATCTTGATTGTAACATATCGCCTAAGATTCACTCCATTACTAGCAGAACAACCATTTGTGCCTAATAGATTTTGATTATAAATCCTAGCTTCCTTAGCAATTTCAACCTGTCCAAATAAAGTTTCCCCAGCTTCGGATTTTATCGAAGTTATTCTGTTGATATTTCTCCTAGCTGTCACTGAGTTGAAGAAAAATTTAGTACATCTATCCACATCCTTATTCTAATCAATTATGGTCCTCTGCTTCAATAAAGAACATTGATTATCCACCATTTGCAAGTAGGACTTAAGAGCTACTCGTCCGGCTATAGCTAGATTGCAATCAGTTGGGCTAGTAGCCAAGGATTTCTGGATTATTGATAGCTTGCTTCTTGCTTCCTCAATCTCCTTTGTGAAATTCTGACCTCTCCTTAAATTTAACAACTTCAATTCTTGTTTAATAGCCTTGAGCTTTTGCAAACAAATAAACTGCTTAGAACCATAGATCTCACGCTCCAAACCCTTAGCAATTGCTTCTTGAAAACCCTCCACATTAACCAGAAAATTGTTGAATCTGAGAGGGTGATGGATTCTAATCATTTTGAACAAATTATGCAACTTGATAGGGGTATGATCAGAAATTCTTGGGCGAAGTTGGCTGAACTCTCTGAAAAGGTAGTTATCCAGTCCACATTCACCATTGCTTTGTCTAACTTTTTCCGAATGAACTAGTTAGAATTTTGTTTGTTGGACCCAGCCATCTTGCTAAGCTTTGATGGATGACAAAAAAGAGAAAACAAACTGGTCCAAACTGTAATTGGTACTATAATTAGTAACCTTCAAGCCAATGAAAATTCAGACCACAGATTATAGTACCTTCTTAGTTGACAGATGTAGACATTGGCTTTGTATTATCAGAACCAGATAGAGATATACTCACTTTCACTTCTCTTCTTTATAATTATACAACTAGTACGAATCATGCACCATTTAATGCCAGTATCAAATCTATAATGCCATAAAAATGTGTGATTTACTTGAATTGAATTTCCATTTTTGGTGTCTCTGTATATAGAACTGTCAAATCTTAAAAGTTATCTGGAGGGAGAAACATGCATCGCCTCAAATTGAAGATGTTGACGGACACAGTAGGGCACCTTCACCATCTGAATCGTTAATTCCTAATTCAAAGTAGATCTTATGATTGGCAGCAGCCACAATATCTTAGGCAAGAAAGCTTCAGCTAAATGCATCCATTTGCAAACGTAGAATTCAGGAAAATTTTGAAGGGAGGGGGAGGGACTAGTCCCTGTATGATGAAGTTAGAGACACTAAGCGATATGTAACACCTCATTTTTAAATAACAAAATCACAAATCAAAAGAATAAGATATCCAGTAAACTTGCAATCAGCCAAGATAATCACGTTAACAATTAGATCTACGAAGAATTGTGAAGATGCCGTACCAATTAGCCATAAAAGTAGTACTAAACCCAGCAATTACCGGAATGCTAAACCACAGAAATCCCAGAACTCAAAGCTCCTCAAATTTTCCCACCACATAAAATTCCTAGTTAAACCCAAGAAAAAGGAAAAGAAAAGCCAAACCATTTCAGATCTTTACCTTTGGGAAGGAAGGCCTGGATTCAATTTGTTTCTCTTTGCTAAACATCACCATGAACAGCAATTCCACAAAGTGTCCACCACACCAAATTAGGCCACCTCCTCCGCACCGGCCTCCGAAAGTCCAACGGTCGCCTCCTCATGGTCTCTTTTACTTCCCTGGAAATCAATCCCAATCCTTAACTTACAACTTAAAATCTAATGTATCCCTCGAAATCGAAATTGCGTCTTTGGCCTAGGGAGTTCGATTTTCCAAAAAGGAAGCGAAAGGTGCATTTACAAACTGTTGGAAATTAATTCAAATTTTAGAATTGTTAAAATTCCTTTAGAATAGGTCTTAGTTTGTTGTTAATCTTGCAGATTCTATAGGATAGTTTCCTGATTTTATTCTACTTTATTATGATCATAATATTTGATTTTGTTAAAGATTTGCTTTGATTTTCAGTTTATTTGTAAGCCTATATAAAGGCATGATCAGATAGAACAAATGGATGAGTTAAGTTGAAAAGTTATATCTCAAAAATTCCAACACAAACATAACAATAATAGGGAGAGGTTTGGAGTCATTCGTTCGGTTCTACTTCGTCCTTTTTTTTCCCTAGCCCTTTTGAGCTTAAGTTTTCAGAAATTAATGAGAAAAACTCACCGGCAACTTTGAATTCTCGACACCACTCTGCCAGTCGCATTCCTAATATGTTATAAATTGGAATTCTATTATAAATTTATTAATTAAAAAGGTAATCTATTAATTCATAAAATGTATTTATAGTTCAATAAATATACATTTAATTAATTGAAATAAAAAGTTATAAAGCATAGATGTGAATAAAGCATGATCAAGTGAACAATAAGCAAAAGTTACAAAGCAAAATAAAAAGAAAAAGACGAAGGATGAGCCAATGTGCAAAAGCAATATAAAAGCAATGTAAAATTTCTTGTAACCCTCTCCACGCCTTTCACAGTACGTTTAAGGATTAAAAGTTGTAAGATGATTCATATTTATGGGATAATTAATAACGTTTTTATTGGATGGTGTCGTGAGACCTTACTTTTCCTATTTTGACAAGTCCCTTTATCATTGTGCTTACTTTTTAAGTTCACCTTATTATCGAATGACCCCAAGTAACTCGAATTTGCCCTTTCTCGATAATGTGAGCAACTACCAAAGTTATTCACTCTAATTCACACCTCAAATTTCAAGCCTTGTGAATGATGACTCAAAGAGATAAGAACATGAAGGAGAACTCAATGTTCTTAGGAGAACAAGTGTGAGAAAGAGAAGCCTTTTTTCTCATCCTCTCTTTTGCAACTTATGCAGAGACAATAGAGAAGGAGTTGGATATTCCAACAAGTAACCACTTACTTATAAGTTTTGTCTTTTTTGTAAGACCTAACTTACTTGTCCACATTGGTTTACTTGTGCCAATGTGGACACACTACTTTGCTACATCTCTCACTTGTACACATTCGCAACAACATATGTTCCATTATAGAAAGAGCAACACATGCTTATTCGCAGCAACAAATGCTTTGTTTATGGCAACTCATGTTGTATTTCTCAACCTCAAATATTCATTCTCACTATCATACAGGAAGTGGAGTGTGCGACCATACGAGAAAGGTACCGGCAAGATCGTTACATTAAGTCACCATCAAACTAATGTAACGTCACTTAAGATCTCGTTATACCCCAAATACTTTCTAATCACACTAGATTTTACATCTCTGATCCCTATTTTCACAAAGAGTTATGCAAAAATTCTACATTGTATTTGTACTCATGGTTACCATATAGACAACTCATGCCTATTGACAACTAATGTCTTTGTAACCACCCACGCAATGAGTTACAAATAGCTTATGTGATATCAAAATGATTTTTCCTTAGACACTCATGTCAATTCATGAAGCATTGGCTGCTTTCCTAATCATACCCTGCTAGATCGCATCATTCTTGGCCCTTGGATAATATGCTAAAGTAGCAACACCAAGTCTTAACTTCATGACATAGGTCAAAGTTCCAAAGGGTATAAAGGTGGACTAGATGTCCACACGGCTCACACAGTGATAAAGAAGGGACCTATTCATCACTCTCTTATTCGGTCCTCTCAAACACATGCAGTACGAAGTGCATGCTATTGTCGGCTCCATGAAAATTTTCTTCATTAACTTAAGCATAATAGCTTATGGAATAAATGCATGAGAGGGAATTGAGGGTATTTTCGGTATATAGCTTAA
>JANQAP020000583.1:7138403-7157009 GCA_026874005.2 Erythroxylum coriaceum
CAAGGGTTCCAGCCTTACTCAGGGACCTTTGCTTTTTAGATGACTGGCTATTATAAAACATGTTTTAGAAATTTTACTAAGCACAGAAGATTATGAACCATTGTTTACGATGAAATGAAATAAAAAATAAAGATTCTCCAGGTTTTAAAATGTGGGGATATAAAAAGTATTTGTATAATTATGTCCAGATTTTGTCTACAAAATCTAGTGCTAATTATCTACATAAATTTAGGATAGAATATCCTATAAATCATGAGATCTAATAAATCTATACAAATTTATTTCCTATATTGTAGTAGGGCTAGTGTGTATAAAGCTAATGTAGGTCTACCAACACTTGCTTAATTATTGGGTGACAAATTTGCGATACGAAAAATTTTAGTGGTATTAAAAAAACATGTCAACACTACTCATTCACTAATATAACCAAAGAACTTTTTGACATTTGATTTTGTATTGAAGAGGCCATTTCAGAAAGTGATTTAGTTTTCCTCAAGTAAGTTTTCTTGGATAATGTTAGTCCTTAACGGTATATAATGTGGATGAATTAAGAATTAGTAAATTTGAATAGTTACTTTTTTTCTAACAAATGTAATTAAACAACGATCAATATATGATGAAATAAAAAAATAGCTTGCTGTAAGTAAGTCACACATTCAAATAATAATTTGAAAAGTATATGAAAGAAGAAAGACAAACTAATTTACAGTGGTTTAGCAAATAATCCTGTCCTGTGCCCATTCACTAAGACTCTTTATGAAATTACACTAAGTCTCTTCTTTCAATAAGGAAAAAAGGAGCCTAATAAGCTTCTAAAGTATCAAAGAGACTAATTAGGAAGTATAATAAATATTATATATTCATTTATAACCTTGTTGTGCCTTGTTCTTCCTTGGTCTTAATTTTGCTCTTCACTTGAATGACTTTAGCTCTAACTTTTCTCTAGTGTTTTTATAAGATATATCTTGATTTATGCATGACCTAAATTGCTTTCACATTGTTTTTCTATAAAATAACTAATTAATGGTACTTATATTTTGTTATTATTAAAACGTGGACTATAACTTTCCCTCATACAATATGTAACCTACATAAATATGTGTAGGAGTTACATTAAAATAAGTAAAAATGAGGTTTATAGGTCATAAACCACTATATGTTGATTTACAATGTGTCCCATTGACACATTAAAGGTGAAAAGAAATAGATAGACTGAATTTGTAAATATAATGTTAAAAACTTATTTACGTTGCTCTTGTGGTGACACTCCTATAAGATTGAGTATAATGGATATCATAAATTGAATGATGATATAACATCATGTCATATGGCCATAAACACCACCTGATTTGAGATACTATATGAGTAACTTCAATATACATACATGTATTCTGTTAAGAATTCCGAAATCAAGTGATGAGTAACAGAAAGATTGCTCTTACTTCAACAAAATTCCACCGACACTCAAAAGTCACATGAAACAAGCAGCAAATCGACAAAGAACAGAGAGTCGCTACAAGGATGACCAATAAGACATCCATTTATCCAACATTTTAAGTGTCCCAACTCAAGAAGTGTTTGTTTACCCGGAAGGAAAATGGTTTCCACTAAATTGCCAACAACAGCCGAACACATAAACAAGATTCTTGCATTAAGTAGATGGCTCAAATAAAGCCGCAACTTAGGGGTCTGTTACAACTACAAAAGCGCTTTCCAGATGAATTATGAAAGGAATTAAGGAGTGCAAGAATTAACCACTACTAAGGTTATAAATAAAACGTCGTTGCAAAGAAAGCAAAATGAAGGAAGACAACCGGAGCGATACTCAAATCGTAAAGTCAAGCATTACATTTTGTTGCAATCAAATATAATCGCAATAACCCCACAAGTAATGATACTTAAGACGAAAGCTTTTAAGTTATAGTCAAATAAAATCTTTCGTTGTAATCAAATATAGTTGTTATTTGATATTTTAAACAGTCCTATCATTATTACAACCAACATGGACTTCAGGAATAAAACCATCTTGTCCTTGTCTTCTTTTCATTCTCTCTTCTTCATACCATCCTGTGCTCTCCGTACTAACTACAGTCACTCACCATAATTACTATTTACACATAACAAGTTAAAAATTAAGTTTGCGACTAACCAATCAGTAGTCACAATCCATTGTTTTCCTTTTCCTTTTTTTTTTCCAATTCCTACTTAAAACTCGCAGTGTCCCAAATCAAGATTTGAAATCCGACCACCTCTCCCATTGAGCGGAAGACTCATTGGTGCCGAGAAATGTACCACAAGCCTTGCACGAAAAGAACATTCAAACGTGAACGAAGACCACTATCTATGCCCGACTAATGCCAGAAAGTTTGACCGAACATGACGAATTCCAATTACATCACTTTCATTAACAAAACAGAGGATGATTATAAAGATAAAGAAAAGGTTCGTTGGTTTCCTAGGTTGTGCGGTTTTATCTCCCATGAGTTAACCTGCTGTGCTTCCTCAGAGACGATGAAAGGCAAAGAGATCTCACGGATCATCAATTCACCACAAAATGGGCATTCACTAGCTATTGCATCATCCAACTGTGAACGGAGCTGTGAAGTCAAAATAATAAATCAACTAGAAGCCATTAAGTAGCAATTTCATGAAATTAACTAGATAAATCTCTTGCAAAACTAGCGATACTTTCCAAGAGTATTTGGATGTTCACATATGAAGAATCTCTTTGGTCAAATGGATACACTCTTATATACTCAAAGATGATTTGGGTCATTAATCCAAAAATAGACAGTTTATGGGTATAAAAGAAGCTTCTCAAGTTAAGCTCAACAATAAAAAATACAAACTTTCATAAAATAAATGGCAACAAGACTTCTTTATGGAATGATTGGTAGTATCCCCTATGATCTCACTAATAAATCATCACCTATATCTAGAATTGGAAATTATCAATCATTAAAGCCAAAAGTCAGCTCTATAATCAGTAATCAAGACTGGAATTAGCCTCCTAAAAATTCAAGAACCTTGACACACATTAGGAATTAAAAACCTCCCCTCCCAACAGCAACAATGGACATGAAAAAAACATTTGGACTCAGCATTTCCATAAAAGGTTAGATCATTCTACCTTTGATACTTCTGCATTCCTCTAAGGCACTCAACAACAATCAGCTTGGAATCTCTTTAAAGCAGAAGTATCAAAGGTAAAATGGTCTAACCTTTTATGGTTTGAACATTAAATCCCCAAAGTTAAGTTCCATTCTATAGATGAATGTTCTCATCAAATTTAGAACCAAGGACACGTCATATATCAATGACAAATACTACACTTTATGCAACCATGAGGAAGAAAACCACGGGCATCTCTTTTCCAAACGTTCATTCACCAAAGGAATGTAGCAAACAATCCTATACAGATTATGTCCAAATGATTCCCACTAGGATTGGAAACATATCATCCTATGGATTTGTGAAATTACATCCAATCCAATGTATTGAATTTCGGGCGGGCACCAGTCACACAACGATACCAAATTTCTTTTTACTAATTGAACCAGAATTTCGGGTTACACCCATTGTACCAACCAATATTGGCCGATATACTAAAATACCGAACAACACCTCATTAAATTTGTGAATTAAGAAAATTTAAATTTTATAATTTATATTTAAATATTTTTTAAAAATTTTAAAATAGTTCAAAATTATTTTTATGTCAATTTTAATTAAAAGTTATTGGGTCAAAATTTGAAATATTTTTCAATTTTAATAATAATATAGAACTAAATTTTAATAGGGAACTATATTTTTATATAACTAATCTTTTTTAGGTTTATTAGCCACTTTCATCCTTCAAACATTGTTTTTATATATTTTTTCAATTTCTTTTGAACATTTCTTTAAATAATTATTTTATTTTCTAACATAAACATGTAGGTTTAAATTTTTTTATAACATGAAATAATTTTATTTTTTTATTTTAAATTTTCATAATCTAATTTTATTATTGAAGAAATTAAAACAATTTAATATTAACTACTAATAAAAATAAAAATTAATATAATAAATTTTATAATACGGGACAAAATTTTAATTATATAAAATTAAGACATTATTTTATAATTTTAAAAATTATTTAAAATTATATCCGATATTGACTTATACTGGTATTGTAAGATACCAATGCCAAAACCTATACCAACTCTAGTAACATATTCGCAACAGTGATCAAACTACTCTCTTGAAAAAAATCTAATAAAACCATCATTCGAATGCTTGGTTTATATACTATTGAATGGACAAGGAACTCAAGGATCTTAATAAAAAAATCCGCCCAATCGTTAACAGCTGCTTTGCTAAAAATGATAAAGAGTTCATAGCATAGGAAGAACCACAGTTCACCGCAACAATAAAAAAATCTGCCCAACGTTTAACAGCTGCTTTGCTACAAATGATAAGAGTACATAGCATAGGAAGGACCACAGTTCACCGAGAGCATAAAACAAATATGGACGCCTCGCTAGGAAGAAAATGTAAATATGAGGTTACAGATATAAAGCCAGATTCATGTCCAAAAGTACACAGCAAGCATCTATAACTCTACTTTATAGCTCCTTGCGAGTAAATCCAAATCTAGCTTTTTGTTTTGTTGCTTTTCTGAGTTGAACTTGTAACCTTGCTTTCTTATATGTTTTGAAGTTTTCATCTTACTGAAAAAAACTAGTGCTAATATCACTTTCCAGATTTATGTTCAAAGGCCAAATGAAAAGTAAACTAATGGAAAACCTATGAAAGGTGATACAAACTTTTGTTTCAATTAGTAAAAACAATTCATTCACATTTAAGAAAGAAAACCATGCTAATGATAACATTGAGAATACCTTATCTGCAGGGGTAATGCTAGCAATGGAGTCCTCAGTTAAACCACCATTCAAGTCTGTCCTCACTCCATCGCCTAATAAACTAAGCTGTTTTTGAAGATCCAGTATATATTCTGCCTGCAACATTTATTTCAAATACGAGGAAAATTTAAAAACTTGAAGTTGATGAATTATCCTACTAACAGCATCTGAAGGAAATAGTTTCAATTCTTTTAAGTTTATAAAAGAGGAGCTTCAATATATCCCCAGAAAAGCTGTCGATTCCAGCATATTAGACATCTAGTTAGTAACACTTGATGCAGCTAAAAGGACAGCCTCTCCTTTCCATCATAAATTGCAAAAATTTTGATTTCTCTAATTGCACTATGACATAGACTCTTCGATTTTAACAAAGCAAGGCTCATCACTGGTCATTATTCAGTTGATCAGTAGGATTCATAAATGTAACCCCTAATAATCCTATTATATTCTCTGCCCCAGAAGGTAAACATAAAACCTTTTGTAGGTCTCCAGTTTCTTTTTCTCGGTTAAACTTTGATAATAGAAATTTGCTGATATAATTACATGGATGGAGCAAAAAAATTGTTATGGAAGTAATATGAATAACAGTCAGATTTCACAATGACATTTTCTTCAACTGAATTAACTGGTCATGGCATTTTGGTAAATATCTCTTAATGGTTTAGCCAAAAAAATCATGACCATAATATGGACAATTTCAAGATGTCAGAGTTACTATCAATATGATGCTTCTTATATTGGAATATGCCTGATAGCTTGTCTTTTCCAACTATAAATTGATGGATTGAAACCTAGTTAGAGTTATTGTCCATGCTTTAATCTAAGGCTGGAAATATTCAACATCATTACAAGAAAAAGGTTGACTACAAAGCCAAAAGTAATATAATAGCATGAGATGAAGCTAACACCTGGCAGAATAAAAATCAATGTGAAAAGAAACAGAACCCTTACTTGAATTTCAGTGGTACAACGAGTTACATGGGCAATCAGGCAGTGTGAGTGAAAGGAATGACCACAAGGAAATACATAGAATGGAGCCATCGCTCCCACTGACGTATAGCCTCGAGACATGCGATAATCCACACCCACTACCAAAATTTTTCGCTTACAAACCTAAAGAACAGAAAGAAGACTTCTTTTCAGATTTCCATCATGAAAGCATGATAATTAAATGTTATACTAGCCAAATTTGGCTATGTAAGAAAATAGGCATATTGTATCAGTCAAGACCTAACTCTTAAATTCAAGACTTCTAGGAAAGTCAAGGAGCATTTTAAGAGACAAGTAGAGTAAGAAATTCATTTTCTTCCACGCAGCATAGATAAAGGATATTGCACAGTAACAAATAATCATCTAAAAAGAATTTGATTTTTGCTTTGATCGACTAAACATTTGGATGATCAATACCCCGCATTCTTCATCACGGTCAATGACAGCATATCTTTGAGCCAGTGCATTAATATCTTTTCTGATGTTATCTGCACCATGTGTTGCATCATTCATCTCTTGTTTCAGTTGTTCAATTTGCTTGTTGTAATCTTCCAATGATGAGCATATTGCTTCCTGCAAGAGAAGGAAACAAAATCAAACCAGTTACTCTATATTGCAATTTATAGTTCACCTTTCATTCTAGAAGGCTGGAAAAAGGAAAAAGAATTAGAAGAGACTTGGCACTACTAGAACACTAAATTTCAAAGAATTGCTCCCAAATCAATCCACATGCTTAAGATAACTACATCTAGAACCATTATACCAGGAGAATGTTAAATTATCAAATAGCAACATCAGGTAAACCTAAACAGAGCAATTCTTTACAGAATGTTGAGTGAGAGCTACACCGTACAATTACGTTGAATAGAGTAACGAGTCTTACCTTGAAGTCATCAATCAAAGCAAAGTCTGGAAAGAAAGGCAATATATCCTCAATCTTCAAAAGACCATCAGTTTCCTTTAGAAAAGCTAAAGCCTTGCGTATATTCTCCCTTTTCGTTCCCTTTTCCTGTTCAATTACATGCTTAGCCACCATAAGCCAGAGCTTCTTTCTCAAGTCTTCATCATCTTCAACCTTGTCAGCTTCAGCCATAGCAAGTTCAGGGTCGACCTATAGCAGCAACAGACTGTACTTCAGAACAATTCAAGAAATCATAATATCCATGTTATCGATCCATAGATATAATGCCCTTGAGTTTCAAAATTGTAAACTTGTATCAACTGTTTAGGATGACACAAGTGGATGAATGTGGAGACAACACCATACCCCATGCAGACAACCATTACTTTCCCTACAACACTCACACATACTAGTTTTCCTACAGCTCTCACACACACATTGTTGTGGTTAATCTTAGGAAGAAATGTTAAATAAATGTCCAAACGAAAATAGCAATTAAATTATACCATATTTTATCCATTCATTCATGTGAAAGATTATATGATATGAGAATACAGCATCACTAAATGATATCTAAACTATTATATTATGGAACACTACATAAAAATATTCCTACATTTATGTACTAAATTTTCATAATTTTCAATGTTGTTCCTTATGTTATATGAATGTTTTGCATCTCTATCCAATATGAATTATGAACTGCAAATAAATATTTATTATTGAAAAAATCAATATATACATATATATATATATATATATATATATATACATACATACATATATATATATACATACATATATTTTTTCTTTTGATTTTGATTTTGATTTTTTTTCCTGGCTGTTTTTCTTAAACCTAAAATAATATAAACAAAAACGTGAACTTGATAGTAAGGACACAGACTGTTCTAGAGGGGGACACCTACCAAGGGAGAGCAAGGACGATGATGTGATTGAAACAAAGACAGTGTAATTATGATCATTGGAAAAGAAGAGAGGAGGCAAATATGATAGAAACTAGAGAAAAAGAAAAGAATATCTCAACGGGTTTCCAAAAGGAATGACATGATATAAGTAATCGACCTTTCAATCGGCTGTCAGAACAAAAAAACAGAATAAAGGTCACATCATTTTCAATGCACTGATTGAAGGAAAGACACAAGGATAACAGCACTGTCAATGGGCTGTCAGAAGAAAGGACGAAGAGCCCTCAATGAGCTATCGAAAGGAAAGATAGAAGAAATATTTCATATGGAAGAGAGAATATAGCAATAGCAAATGAAGAAATGGAGGATCTAAAAAGGAAGAAACAAAGATTGGGGATTCAAGTTTCAAGGGTTAGAGAAAGAGCCTCCTCCATCTCTCCAGGCGCACTCTCAACCACTACATTCCTTGGCTCATCCTAGCCCACTCTCTCTCTCTCCACCAATTCTTACTTTCTTCTTACCCCGTCTCTGGATTATCCAGGGGCTCTCTGGTCATTGCTTTCCACAATATTTCTTTCCCACCACAACTACTTACCGTTTCTTTCCACTGTTCCTTACAGTGCCTCACCCTCTAAATCTGCTGTCTTCCTTTTCCAGCGATATGACCACTCCTCATCCTGCTGATTTTCCACCCCTACCCCTCATCTCTGATCCCTCCCCAACACATGACTACTCCTCACCATCTCTTACTGCACCTCCCACCCAGAAAACATGGAAGCAAACATCTTCCCTTACCTTCAGCCTATCCCAGGAGATTGACGATAAGCTGGTGGTTTGTCCGGATCTTGAAACACTTCAAGAAGGCGCCAGGAGTTGGAAAACAACTATTGTGGGGTTCTTCTTTCATCATCGGCCAACTTTTCCTCTCATCCAACGTTCGGCCAACAAGCTGTAGAAACAAAGAGGACTCACCGATGTCTTGCTCTCAGAGGATAACCTCGTTCTTTTAATTTTCTCCACTACCTATGAAGTGAACAAAGTTTTGGACGATGGCCCTTGGCATTTTGGCAACGAGCCTATAGTCTTGCAAATATGGCAACCTAGCTTACAGTTCGACTCAATCAAGGTCCAAAATGTACCCCTCTGGATCAACTTCCATAGTATCCCACTTGAGTATTGGACTACTCAGGGGTTAAGCTCATTAGCCAGCTACATTGGAAAACCCTTATGCATGGATGAACATAGCGCCAGGAAGGAGCGCTCAGGTAAACCTCAAAACCAATTTCAAAAATTATGGCTAAATTTCATGACAGCTTGGTGGGAGGGAATTCGGGCTACTTGAAGACCTACAAACGTATGATTGCAGAACTCTATTAGGAAGGGATGAAGGTTGATATAAAGAAACATGTGGACAGTTGTGCAATTTGTCAACAAAACAAAACATTGTCACTTTCTCCAGCAGTATTATTGTAGCCTCTTCCTATCCTAGAACAAGTGTGGGTTGATATCTCCATGGATTTTATAGGACTACCTAAATCAGCAAGGTTGAGTGCAATTATGGTGGTAGTAGACAGACTCAGTAAATATGCTCATTTTGTCGCTCTTAAACATCCCTACACTGCATCCATCATGGCTGAATAATTTGTCCAACACATGGTCAAACTTCATGAATTTCCAAGATCTATTGTGTTTGACAAAGATAAGGTTTTTATACGTCATTTTTGGAGGGAACTATTTTGCCTATAACAAACTCAGCTACGACACAGCACCGCCTACCATCCCCAAACTAACAGCCAAAACGAGGTGCACGCAAATAAGGATACTTATCCCAACGAGTCTTCTCATCATGTCCAACTTTATCGCTAAGTGTGCAATGAAGCCATGAGCCTCTACATGTCCTTCTCTACCTGCACGACCACCAAATCCCCATCAGTTACTAGCTTGCAAACCAGACTTTGGCACAAGTGTTGACCTATCAATGTTGCTCCCGGGTGGACTCTCCTTAGCCACAGATCGAGAGAGTCTAAAATATACTTCAACAAAGGAAGGTCTACTCCCAGGATTTGTGCTCGTACAACCTCAAAATCAAATTTCAATCCAGCTAGAAACATCATAGTCACCAAGTGCTACCTTTAGATTTGCATCCCCTTAACATCAGCTGTAATGGGCAATAGAGAATTCAACTCAAATGCACATTTTCCTTTCCAAAAATATTCAATCAAATTTCTTTCCTGTCTGGATTGAAATAACTCAACAAAGATATCATACATGTGAAGCGTATTATTGGAATAAAGAAGCTGTTAGTCCCAAGCTTGCTTACAAGTACTAACATGAGAGAATAGGATTGGGATTTCAGGTTCCATAGAATCGAAAAGCATATGTAGTAATTGTGCATCATCAGCTTGCCGATTTTCCAATATTTTCTTATCAGTTAAGGGATCAAATGTGAGATGGGACAACTTTCTCTAACCTCTGAAGAATAATTCTACATTCTTGGACTAGAAAGAATAGATGTTATCGTTTAAACATTGTTTGGTGATTCGCAAACTGGAAGAACACATTACTGAGCCAGTTGTCGAGATACTTGTGAATAACTTACTGCTGGAGTTTGACATACTCCTGGTATATTTGACAAATTTGTTGACTAACAAACGCCGGTAACACTGCGGACAATTCTCTAGAACATATGAAAGCTTATACTAATGACAAGATACCTAATTTCTGGTCCGATTTGACATAAAACAAGACCAAAACCTTGTTTACGATAAAAAGGTAAACTACCCCATTAGACTATCATCACCGATGGTCGCTAAACGACGATGCGTGATACCCGTGCACTAATGCATGGACAATTTTCCAATGACACCGCCGATATTGTGATGGTTGTTGGCAACTTTTGGTAGATTTTGTGTTTTTGGTTTTTGGTTTGAGTGAGGGAAGATAAGAGTTTCAGACAAATTAGAAAGTTTTTTGATACTATGTCAGACAATATCAGAGAATGTCAATTGAGAGCTTGATACAATCTCAAGACCTTTGTAGCCTTTATACAATTGTAAAAACCAATTACATAAGGGAATTACCAATTACATAGGGAAAGTTGATCTTAGGAATAGATAGGAAATCATATAGATCTAACTTTTCCTAATATAAATACGACTTTTCCAAATAAAGGGTTCTAATGTGTATTATTTATTAAATTTAAACCATCTATTTTTAAAAGTACCAATGTACAATATTTTTTCATACTAAATAATTCACAAACTATTATACCATGAAATATACAAAATATTCCTTTATGGGATATATAATAATATCTTTATATTAAATACTAAATTTACATGACCTTCAACAAGGAGAAAATAATAAAGCTTTTATCTTTCCCAAGTTATTTTAATTCAGATTCAACTTTAGGATTTTTTTATCTTGATTTCAAGGAAAAAAATTTTACAACGCAGAAAATTCAGCGAAGGTTACAAATTATGTGTATTTTACTTCCGATGCCTAAGCTTGATGAGACAAAAAGTAAACTGCACTGAAAGTGAAATAGTTTCTCCTGATAATGGTGAACTTTATTAAATACTCTAATACATAACAGTAAGCATAGAATAAAAATGCTTCCATAATCTTCATCTAATCAAATATGAGAAAGCAAGAATTTATTAACGAAGCCAAAAAAAAAAAACACCAAGTTTAGAAATAGTGTACAATTGCAAGAAATAGCAATTGACAATTTGCAATGCATTCAAATGGCTATCCAAAACGATCTTGGAGAAACCAGCAAAGAAAAAATTGCAATGACTAGTGTGAGGAGGAACAACAAATGGAAGAATCACGCCATGATAAAGTCTGAAGTCATCAAAATGACCTAAGAAACATTAATCTTTCATAGCTTGACCAAACAACGAAAGCTTTCTAATACAACAGAAGTTTCTGAGTAGGAAGATGTTGAAATCTCAATTAGCTTCATGAAACGTAGCTTAAGCAAGTATTTCTACATGCTATTCACAAGGTTACCTCTATCTCAAAATTTCGTATGATATTGAAACAAAAGACTTACACATTTGATTTTCAGTTAAATAATTCCCCAGCAGCATAACTTGCAAAAGAATAGGGAACTTTTGTGCTTCTCAGTTCAACAAAATAAAGCTGGGCAAACATATTTTATAATGGCTGACTTGTGGAAATTGATTTTAGAATAAGTTAAATTCTTTCCTGTCTCTTTTTACTCTAAGCAATTCATTAATAAGTAAATGTAATTAACATGAAACCTGCAATGCTATATCATGTTGTAAAATATTACACTAGATCTTCACCTGTAAAGCAAGAGCAACTGCTTCTTCATGCATTGACATCATGCTATATATGTGAACGCAAGCACGCATACGCTTTTCCTTGAGGCAAAGACGTAAGGCATATTTGGGATCATAGAAGAAGTCAGGGCTATGTTCATGTCCTTTTCCAAATTTGCATTGCAGGAAACGCAAAAGTGCACCATCATCTTCCTGGTTAAAAATAAGAACAAAATCTCTCACAAGAAATTGTCAGATGAAAACAAAATCCGTCGTCTCAAACCAATCTCAATATAACATGGAAAATCATAGTGCTGGAAAGTAAAAATACTGCTGGGGAAGGAAAGTAGACTATCTCAATAGAAAGATTTCATTGATTTGACGATTTAAAAACTTGATAAAAGGATTTAGGTTAATTGATTACATTTGTAGAAAAATAATGAAATTCAAGTAACATAGTGAATATTCCAATAAGAAAATTGAAAACTTCTATAACATTGTCATGTCATACAGTTCTATTATATAAAAGAAGATCCAACTTAAATTCATTTTGGAATTCTCATGACACACCCTACCTGCTTAGCATACAGTGAAAGAAGTAAATTGTGAATTCCAGGATCCTCATTATGCAAACGATGAACACAGAATTCCAAATACTTGATGACTTCATGGGTTTCATTCCTGCATATGGTATGTATACAATCAAATAGATCCAAAATCCTAGGAGATGAAAAACTAGTCCCCATATCCATACATCAGGAACTATAAAAAAAAAAAACTTCCAAAATCTGATCAACTTCTAATTCCTGATAGGAAAAGGGCATTGGTATCTCATGGATATCAAGTATGGTTATCTTAAGAGAGAACCAAATGTGTTAGAATATATGAACATCATACATATGAACACTTGAACTAAGTTTTGAATATGAAGCATTTGACTTTGATCAACTAAGTCCATTGACAACACATTTGTCCTACTTTATGCATATTGATGCAAAAAGAGCCTAAAGTTTATAAAAGAAATAAAAGAGAAAAAGTTATCCAATCACAAGCCTTAATTTGGTGGGATGGAGGATGGGAATTGAGTTGATAGCAAAGACAACAACGGCTAAAATTTAGATTATGCTATAATTCCTTATTACATGGGAAGTAGTAATAAGTTAACTATGTTAATGTAATTTTAGACATGCTATCCTAATTGTTTAAAACTTATGGAATTTTTATTAGAATGGGATTTAAATTTATTAAGAACCCTTTTCTACTAGAATAAAGATTCTAAGAACTTCTCTATAAATATGCATATACTCAGCCCCACAACAATGATGGATCCTAATTTTTCCACAAATTTGAATTTTCAACTAGAAGGTATGATTCTTTCTTCTAAGACTGATTTTTACACCCTAGAAACAATTCCTAGTTTCCTAACCTCCATTGTTTGTATTCCTCATTAAATTCTAGAAATTCTAACCTAAAGTTCCAGCAACCAAACCTTAAAATCCTAGGCTAAAATTTCCAGCAAACGAACCCTAAAATCCAGCTATATCAAATCTAAAATTTCAGCAATCCCAATTGAAATCCAGACCTGAAACTTGATATTCCAGCAAATTAACATCAGTTTTTAGCTACTAGTTAATAATTCTTCTATTTTGCTTACATTATTTTGGTATTAGAGCTTTGGTTCACAATGGCAACACGTTGTGAAAGGGCGTATAAAAGAATATTTAATGACCAAGAGCAAGATGAAATGCTTTTGAGAATTACGCAAAATTTGGATATCGAAGATCCTTGATGCATCTCCACCTCCTTTGAAGGTCTATGCTTGAAGGAAAAACAAGTATCCGCATGGGAAATCAAGTGAAATGATGGACGAGTTCAATTACTTGCTTGGTCTTTAAGACCCATTTTTCTAGAAGCACATCTGATTACGTGGCTGCGTGGATTTCATAGTGGAACATGTCTTCCTTTTTTTTAGCTATTACTTAGAATAACAGTTACCAGCTGGCTTATATATATATGTCTATAGATTTATGTTGAAGACAGATTTGTTATTATTGTGATTGTAATTTGGAGATTTAGTCCATCTCGAATTGGACTGCTGCTTTAATACAATATCACTGCATTTTCATTTCCCAGAAACCTCCTGTGTCTATCACTGGTTCCGTTGTTGGGAAACGAAAGATGGTTCATTCAACCCGCAATACTCCTAACCTACCTCCCCCGACAAATATCAACCCCCAAACCGAAAGCTCTAACACTCGACCCTCATCTCCTACCACCATCCAAGATCCCATTGCCACCCAACTTGCTATCATAGCAACTCGCCTAGATGCCATGGAAGCCCTCAAGGCAGAAGTGGCTGCTCTTAAAATCCAAACCTTTTCTAACCAACCAACCACTTCCAAATTAGCCAGTGGTATTAGAAGAAATGGAAAAGACACCTCCCCAGGGAATAGCAGATTTTATTGGCAGGCTGTTGATGATGAAGATTGAGATATATCATGGACAAAAACCCGGCACACCTCCCTTACGATGGTGGTGACCCACGAGGTTGGATTTTGAAAGCTGAAAAATATTTCCGATATTATCAAATCCCAAAAGATGAGAAGGTGGATGTTGCAACAATGTATCTCGACGGGGATGCTCTCGATTTATATTCATGGATTTCTGCTGATCAAGAAAGCATTTATTGGGAGGACTTGGTTCATGCTTTGCACGAGAGTTACGGCCCTGCTGAGTTCCAAAATCCAGATGAATACCTTTGTAGCATCAAACAAACGGGTACAATACAAGAGTATCGCTAGGAATTTGCTAAAAGATCCGCACGAGTTTCAAATTGGCCAGAAAATTGTTTGTTGGGGGTCTTCCTAAACGGTTTGAAAGAGGAATTGAAAGCTGATGTCCGTATTCATAAACCCAGATCAGTGTATAATTCTATGAGCTTGGCCTTAGAATTTGAATCCAAGGTGGGCCAAACCCGAGTTGTGAAAGGGACAAATTGGCCAAATAACACAAAACCACCCACTCCTGCAGCAAGTCAGCAGCCAAACACTCTACAAAGTCGTCCCTTTCTTCCTTGTGAAGGACAGAAACCTTCCCATATTCGCATCTCAAATGCAGAAACACAAGCTCGATTCCTTCGAGGCGAGTGCTATAGATGTGGCGACAAATATGGTCTTGGAAATCGTTGCAAAGCAGGTACACTCACACTCCTCGAAGTGGCTGATGATAATGAAGAAGCCACACTACATGAAATTGAAGACGCAACAGATGGGCATGATGAGATGGCTGAAATTAGTCTTCGCACCATTTTGGGTAAATCAAACACCACCACCATGAAGCTTAAAGGGGCCATTAACTCGACGGAGGTGCTCATCCTCAGTGACAGTGGCTCGACCCACAATTTTGTGGCTGACACCATTGTTAAAAAACTCAACCCACCAGTTTAGTTTGTTCCTCCTTTCGGTGTCCAAATTGGCAATGGTGATGTCATTCGTTGTAACCAAATTTGCCGTGATGTTCAGATACAGCTCTCGGAATTGAAGATAACCCAAGGTTTCTACCCATTTTCAATTGGAGGGGCTAAAGTGGTGTTGGGCATACAGTGATTGGCTTCTTTGAATACGGTGCAAGCAAATTAGAACGAGATGTTCCTTATCTTTTCCATTGACGGGCAGAAATATAAATTACAAGGTGTTTCTTCTAGGCCTCAGGTATTTGCCTCCTTCCAGTATCTTTCAATTGATGATGATAAATTCGTAGTTCTCCCCTTTCCCCTGCAACCCCTCCTAATCAAATACCAAATCATATTCCAAGAACCCAATACCTTACCACCCATTCGTTCACACTTCCATTCCATTCCTTTCATTCCAAACTCTCGTCCTCCAAATATCCGCCCGTACCAATACCCATATGCCCAAAAATCTGAAATTGAGAGACAAGTGGCAGCTTTATTAGCAACTGGCTTCATACGTGCTAGCACAAGCCCCTTCTCTAGCCTGGTACTTTTAGTAAAGAAAAAAGACAACACTTGGCGCAAGTGTATCGACTACCGTACCTTAAACAAAATCACCATTCCTGACAAATATCCAATCCCCAACATAGACAAGTTGCTAGATGAATTATATGGTGCTACAGTGTTTTCGAAAATTGATCTTCATTCTAGTTATTACCAAATCTGGGTTAATCCAGCTGATGTAGCCAAAACTGCGTTCAGACCTCATTCGGGGCACTATGAATTCATTGTTATGCCCTTTGGTCTTACAAATGCACCATCAACTTTCCAAGCTGCAATGAACGACCTCTTTAGGCCTCATTTGGGCCGGTTCATTTCGGTTTTTTTTTATGATATTTTGATTTACAATAAAGATATGGAGCAGCGCAAACAACACCTTCAAGAAACCTTGGAACTTCTTCATTGCAATCAGTACTATGCGAAGGACTCCAAGTGCTGTTTTGGTCAGTCTCAAGTGAATTTTTTGGGCCATGTGGTGACTGCCTAGTGTCCAAGTTGACCAAGATAAAGTTCATGCAGTTCAAATATGACCTACACCTACCAATGTAAGAGAGGTGCGTGGTTTCTTGGGCTTGACAGGTTATTACCGTCGGTTTATTCACAATTATGGATTGATTGCAAGACCTCTCACAGCCCTTACCAAGAAAGATGGATTCCATTGGACTAATATCACTGCTTCCGCTTTCATCACTTTGAAGCATGCTTTGATTTCTGCCCTGATTTTGCGCCTGCCAGACTTCACCCAACCATTTACAGTGGAATGTGATGCTTCTTCCGAGGATGTTGGAGCAATATTAATACAAGCTGAACATCCAATTGCTTATTTCAGTAAAGGTTCTCTCCTTCCAATTGCTTAAAGTCAGCATATGACAGGGAGTTAATTGCTTTGGTTCTCACTTTGCAAAAGTGGAGTCACTATCTTTTGAGTAGACATTTTTTTGTCAAGACCGATTATTACACTTTGAAATTTTTGTTGGAGCAACGCGTTACTACTACTGAACTGCAGCGTTTGTTGATGAAATTGATGCCATATGATTTTTCCATTATTCATAAGGCAAGCAAGGAGAATAAGGGTGCTGACGCCTTGTCCCAAAGACCCCATTCGGCTGATTTTTTGACACTGGCCCTTCCTTTTAGTCTGGATTTAACCGATACTCAAGAGTGTCTCAAACTTGATCCCTACACCAGGGAAATCATGCAAGCTTTAGCTAATAGTCCTTCCTCTTTTCCTGATTTCTCTGTGGCAGGTTAGAAATTGTATTACAAGTCTAGGATGGTTGTTCCAAATAACCCCCAATTAAGAGAGAAGATTCTCTATGAGTCTCATACCACTCCCATGGCTGGTCACGGTGGTTATTTGAAAACACTTAAGCGAGTAACGGCGCAGTTTTTCTGGCCTAATCTGAAACAAGATGTCCAAGACTATATCCAAAATTGCTTGCAGTGCCAACAACACAAATATGAGACTCTATCACCAGCAGGACTCCTCCAACCATTACCTATTCCGAACCAAATTTGGGAGGATGTTTCTCTGGATTTTATCGTTGGGCTTCCTCCTTCCAACCGCTTTGACACCGTGCTTTTTGTGGTGGATCGCCTCAGTAAATATGCCCACTTTATCCCTCTTGCTCACCCCTTTACCACTAAAGTAGTGGCTGATCATTTTTGCAGGGAAGTTGTGCGTCTCCATGATATTCCTCAATCTATTGTGTCTGATCGGGATGTTGTTTTTATGAGTTCTTTCTGGCAGGAAGTTTTCAGGTTGTGCAAAACTGCTTTGAAGATAAGCACTAGTTATCATTCGCAGACAGATGGCCAAACTAAAGTAGTGAACAGATGCTTGGAAGCTTATCTTTGTTGCTTTGCCCATGAACAACCAACCAAGTGGAGTGCTTTTCTTCCCTGGGTTGAATATTCATACAATACAAGTTTCTACACATCAACTGGTACAACCCCATTCACTGCTGTCTATCGTCGTGATCCACCTCCTATTCACCCATATGTTCCGGGGGAAACCATGAATGCTGACCTTGAACGCTAATTACTTTCTCGGGATAATATGCTAAAGATTCTGCACAGTAACTATTAAAAAGCCCAAGACCGCATGAAGTCTCAGGCTGATTTGAAACGTAGAGAGCTGTCTTTTGCTGTTGGAGATTCTGTTTTTTTTAAGATTCAACCTTATTGCCAAAAATCTCTGGCTAAACGTCAATTTGAGAAACTTTCTCCAAGGTTTTTTGGCCCTTATCGAATCATGCGCAAAGTAGGTGCTATTGCATATGAACTTGAACTTCCTTCTGATGCTAGAATCCATCCTGTTTTCCACGTATTGATGTTGCGTCCTGCTCGAGGGCAGCTTCCAGCTGCACCTCTTGCCCTACTGCCTATAACAGAGGACTGGGTCATTAATCTCCAGCCTAAATCTGTCATAACCCATCGATGGGTTCTGGAAGCTGGTGTTCCTACTTTGGAGCTGCTGATTTCTTGGTCATACCGACCTTTGGAAGAAGCTACTTGGGAAAATTATGACTTACTTGCTGGACAATTCCCATCTTTTCGCCTTGAGGACAAGTCGTTTTACCAG
>JANQAP020000583.1:7165391-7181602 GCA_026874005.2 Erythroxylum coriaceum
GTATGCACCAAGTAAAAGGAAGACTCAACTCGTTTATTTAGTCTAGGAGAATAAGAAACCCTATGATGTTTAGCAAACTGATAAGCTTCACACTCCAAGATAGATTCTTGTTTCAGACTAGGACATAACTTTCGTAAAACTGAGATAGACGGATGACCAAAACGAAAAGGAAGTTGCAAAAGGGAAGATGAGCTTGTGCAAGCAATCGATTGAGATACTATCTCAAAAGTCGAATCAAGAACATACAGGTCATTCTCCAGACGTCCCTTACTAATAATCTGCTTTGTCCCAAGATCCTAAAAAAGACAATAATTGGGATAGAAAATAACACAACAGTTGAGACTTTGGGTGAGTTGGCTGACAGATAATAGGTTAAAAGGGAATTGTGATAAACATAAAACAGAGGATAATGGAAGAGAATTTGTTGGGTTTGCTGTCCCACGCCCAATGACAGAAGCGCTAGATCCATTGGCTAAAGTAACACAAGGTAAATCAGTAGTAGATTTGAAATAAGAGAGAATACCTGTGTTGCCAGTCATATAATCAGTAGCCCCTTAGTCAATAACCCAACTACGAGATGAGGTGGAGAGACAGGCAGCAGGTTTACCTGTATTAGCCAAAGCTGATGTTGCAGGAGATAGATGTTGCGAATCATGAGTGGTCGAAATTTGTTGATAGGCATTGGTTAAGCGGGCATACTAATCTGCCGAAATCGTGATAGAAGGCAAGGATGACTGAGGAAGAGGTAGAATGCCATCCTGAGCAGCCACATTTGCAAATTTTCAGTTATTATTCTTGCCCGAGTATTTGGGAGGCTTACCATGTAGTTTCCAACAATTCTTCTCGATATGTCCTTCAACTCCACAATAATTACAGGTGCGAGGGGTGCTACTGTTCCCAGTAATAGAACCACTGTTGTTCCCACCGCTGCCACCATGATTATTATTTGAAACATTGCTCACTAATGCCACTGAATCATTGGTCACCATATCAGAAGTCACATCTCCGTCTTTACAAACTCGAAGTAAACGGGCATATACTTCCGTAAAGGAAGGTAGTGTCTCAATAGTTAACAATTTTGTACGTGCCACGTCATATTCAGAACTCAACCCTGCTAAGAAACACTGTACCACAATTTGTTCCTCTTGTTCTTGCATTTGCTTTATGTTGGCAACAATTGAAAACATGGCTCGCTTTTCTTCAAAAGCTTGTTTTACTTCAAAATAATACTAAAACAGGGAGCAGCCTCTTTGTTCCGCTCGATAAATCTTTAACAATAATTTATGAACATGAGACAAATCTTGTTTGCAAGCATACAAAAATTCCAGATATTCCATAGTTCTTTGACACTATCACAATGATTCACAACATCATCAACAATTGGGTCCAGAGTATTTTGGATTTGATTAAACAGTTTATAATCCTCCATTAACCATTTCTTCCGAGCAACAACGTCAGTCTTAGGAGGCGGATTATTAGTTAAATGATCTTCTAAATCTAAACTAGTCACAAATCTGTTCCACTGTGCATAATTTTTCCTTCCAATCAATTTCCTATTAGTAATTTTAGATGAACCCAATGTAATTTCAGTAAGTCTTCTTATCTCCACCCATATCACTACTCTTAGCCATTTTCCAATTGACAATATTAAGCAGGTAAAGGAGAAAAGAAACAACAAAAACAAAAGAGTACCTTGATTGTTTAGAACAAGATCTTTCTCCACTACGTAAATACCAATACGTAAATCCCAGCAGCTTCACCAACACGATAGAAGGGAGCTACGAAAATCAAAAGAACTCAAAAGCAAAAGGGAGCTACGACTGTAGAAGACTGTCTTCTACACCAACACAGACTACGGCTATCTTCTACACCAACACAGACCAGCAATACCCCAAAACCAACAGGATATCCAGAGTGGGACAGAGGAGGCGACGCCGGAGGAAGAAACCCAGTCCGAAGATGGTGGCTCATGAGCCCTCACACGCCAGCGCGTGGAAACGGCGTTTAGAAATGGGCGGCACATGCGAGTCACACGCTCAAGATCCGACGACCGAATTTTAGGGGATGGTCGATCGGCGCCGGTAATGTCTTCTGAAGGAGGAGGTGAGAAAAAATTCTCCAAAAAATGTACCAACCACACAGTCGGTATACTGCCTTACGCTAAGGCTATAAACGAGCGACAGAAACACCTAAGAGACCCAAAAACACAACTAGGCTCTGATACCATGTAGAATGAGAAGAAGTTTTCTGTGTATTGCTTAGAATAATACTACAGGTATTTATACATGAATACATAGGTTTAAATTGGGAAAATAATCCCTATAATCATGCTAAATTCCTATAACTATGATATTTACATTAACTACATAATCCTTTTGATTACGTAATTGCTATATTCTATAACACTTATAAATCCCACACTAACTATGTATTTAATCAATGTGGGATCCAAGTCCTATACCTTGCAATTGGATCAAACCGTAACATTGGTCCCCTCATAAGGACCAACGTCCTCATTTGTCACGGCCATGTTGATCACAGCTGACACTTTCAGGTCACCATTTCATGGGCCACCACTCCGAGATCCTTGTTAGTCACGATCACGTTGGTCACAGCTGGCACTCCCAGGCCACCACTCCGTGGGCCACCACTCCAAAACCGACTCTAATACCAATTGTTAAGGACTTTTAGGAGAACCACACCCCAAAAGCTAGCTTATGAGGGTGGAGAGCCCAAAGTCTTTATAAATCCCACACCAACCTTGTACTTAATCAATGTGGGATTCAAGTTTCCTTGCAATTGAATCAAACCGCAACATTAGTCCTCCCATGAGGACTAACAACCTTGTTAGTCACGGCCATGTTGGTCACGGCTGGCACATCACACATGTTACACTTGCCAAGCCATCACTCCATGGGCCACCACTCTAAGGCCGACTCTAATACCAATTGATAAAGACTTTAGGAGAGCCACACCCCAAAAGCTAGCTTATGAGAGTGGAGAGCCCAAAGTCCTTATAAATCCCACACTATGTATTTAATCAATGTGGGATCCAAGTCTCATACCTTGCAATTGGATCAAACCGTAACACATGGTTCATGAGGCATGGCCAATGGTATATATGATCCAAAATTTTGTTTCTTTCCTTTAGCTAATTGACATGTTTGACAATGTCATATGATCTTAGACACTTATGCTTTAAAGAGAGCCAATAAAAGTGATATTTGACCATTGCAATAGTTTCATCTCTTCCAAAGTGTCCCGCTGCCCCTCCTCGATGTAATTCCCAAATCACATACTCCCTTATAGAAGTATTGGGTAGGCCAAATCAATTTCCTTTGAAAAGACAGTCATCCACATAAAAGGAACGTGATGATCTCTTTGCCTAGTTCCAATTTCTGAATAGATTATTCCAAAGTCTCAATCTAAAACAGATTCTCTTTTTATTTTTCAAATCCCACGACTTTTAAGTGTTAAGCAAATGACTCTTTCTACTCAATGCATCTGCTTCTTTATTCTCAACTCTTGCCTGATGTTTAACGACAAAGTTAAATTACTATAAAAATTCACTCCATAAGGAGTGCCTTTTGTTCAAGTTCTTCTGGGATTTCAAGTGTTTAAGAGATTCATAATCCAAATACAGAATAAACTGCTTGTATGAGAGATCGTGACACCAATTATAAAGAGCACATACTACTGCATAAAATTCCTTGTCATTGGTCAAGTATCATAGTTTATCTTCACTTAACTTCTCACTAAAATAAGCAATGGGGTATCCTTCTTGCCTGATTATGCCTCCAATTCCCACATGAGATGCATCACAAACAACTTCAAATACTTTAGAAAAATCTGGAAGTTGTAAAATAGGAAATTTAGTCACCTTCTTAATTTCTTCAAATGCTTTAATTGTTGCCTTGGTCTAAGTAAATTGTTCCTTCTTCATACAATCAATAATATGTATTATTATTATGCTAAAATTACGAATAAATCGCCTATAGAATGTCACTAAGTCATGGAAACTTCGTGTCTCATACACATCCTTTAGAATAGGCAAATCAAGGATGACCTTAATCTTCTCAGGATCCATCTCCACTCCAAGGTAGGATACAATAAAACTCAAAAATACAATACTTAGATTGCATGAAAGAACACTTCTTTAAGTTGATATAAAGTTACTCTTGCTTCAAAACTCACAAGACATGTAGATATAACAAGTGGTCTTCTTTAATCTTGTTGTATATTAATATATCGTCAAAATATACCACCAAAAATTTGCTCATAAATGGTCAAAACACTTGATTCATCACTCTAAAAGTGCTAGGTGCATTAGAAAGTTCAAATCGCATCACCAACTATTCCTAAAGTCCTTCTTTAGCCTTGGAAGTCATTTTCCATTCATCTCCAAGTTTGATTCTAATTTGATGGCACCCACTTTGTAAGTGTATCTTACTAAAAATATTGGTTCCAGTCAACATGTCTAACATGTCATCAAGGTGAGGTATTGAAAATAAATACCTCATTGTGATCTTATTTATCTCCCAACAATCAATGCACATTTGCCAACTTCCATCATTTTCAGGAGAGTAGTACTAGAACTACACACAGACTAAGACTTTCTTGAATAAATCCTTTTATCAACAACTCCTCTAATAAGATCAAAGCAATAGGCTAGAAGATTTGGTAGAGTACATCCAGGTACCAAGTCAATAGCATGCTGAATATCTCATAAAGGATGTAGTTCACCTCAAATTCATTCAATGTAAGGTCTAAAAATTAGCTAGCAACCACTTCTTTTAGTAAGGTGAGGGGGGTTGCACTACCATTACAAACACAATTCCCTTCTCCTTACTAACAGCTTCAAATTCTCTCCTCTTAAGGATATTAAGAGACTTTTTTTTGGCATTTATGGTTGTCTTGTTAATTCCTTTTTTCTTCCCTACCTTGTCTACCTTTATAGACTTCAAAATTATCTTCTTTCCATAAAATATAAAATTATAAGTGTTAGCTTTTCTAAAGTGCTGCATATCTTGATCACAAAGCCACGGCCTTGACTAAAATGTGAAATACTTTCATAAGAATGACATCACATCAAATAGAGTCCTCATATATTCCTAATTTGAAAGACAACACGTACTTTCAAACAAATAGTATAATACTACCATCTACCCCCAAGCAACTTTATAGGGATGTGGATGTTCTCCATAAGTAAATTCAATTGCTTCATTATGTTCTCCAACACCACATTCATACTACTTCATCCATCAATGCTATGCTTCTATATTTTATCTCTACATCTAACTTGCATAAAGAAAATAGCAGTATGAAGTCACTCTTCTTATTCTTCCACCTTAGGGGTTGTAAGTATGGGCCTCACTGCATGTTATTTGTAAGACTAGCTAGTTCATCACTAAAGTCTCCTTCTGACTCCTCTCCAACTTCGTATTCACACAAATATTCATCAGATTCTTCCTCACCTTCTTAAATTATGTGCAAACCTCTATTTGTACATTCATAAGCAAAGTGGCCCCTCCAATTGCATTAGAAGTTTTTCTTATCAATGTTACCTCCTTTCATCCCAATCTCAGTTATGGCCTTGCCTTTAGGATCAGCTCCTTGAGAAGTTTTGTTCTTTGGTATAGATTTTAATTCATTAGGTGTTGGTCTAAAGTTTGCACCGTCATAACTCTCTTCACGTCGATCTCCACGGCTTAACTTTGAAACTTTTTAGTTACTTGTCCTAAATATTGTTCCGCTCTTGAACCTAAGGCTATATTTAGTTGAAGGTTTATTAATGAAATGAAATATAATATAATATTATTCCATCATTTAGGAGGAAGGTTTATAATAAATGGAATGGAATGGGATAGAAGAGAAGGGTTTTATATTACATCTCATTCCATCCTAAATAGTAAAAACAAGAAACCTTCGATTTGGAGAGTTTAAGATAAAATGTAAAATAATAAACAATTTTTCATTATATTACATTATAAATCCTTCCAAACATTTCATTATATTACATTATGAACTATTTCATCCCTCTCAAACAACAATTTTCTAATATTACATCTATTTACATTCTATTCCATTCCATTAAAAACCTTACGTCCAACCAAACATAGCCTAAGTCTTTTTAGTTACTTGTTTTCCTAAATATTGTTCCGCTCTTGAAGCTAAGTGATATGCATCTTCAAGGTTGTAAATCTTTTGCATTATCAGCTCCTTGTGAATTCATACCTTTTAAGTCATTTTTGTAGTGAGATATTAGTCGTTTTGACTCCATACCTTCACATCGGATAGAAAGTTCATCAAATATTTCTATGTACTTAGTTACGAACATAATCCCTTGTCTTAAGGATTGTGAGCTAATTTTGAAGATCTTGATAGTTAAACGGTAAATATTTTTCCAATAATTTTGGATTCATCTCTTCCTAATCAACAATTGGTGATTGTCCTGTTTTCAAAGTCTATCCTCTACCTACACCATATTTTAGCATGTCCAACTAGCTTCGCTTTTTTGAATCGAACTTTTTGATCTTCTAACATGTGGTACCAGTCAAAAGAAATCTTCCATTATTACTATTCAGTTTAAGAGCAATTGTGGATCCATCTTTCCTGCAAAATCAAAGGCTTTAACACAAACTTTAGTAATATCATTGAGTTCATTGTGTGTTTCAACTCTACTCTAAGTTTTCTCTAATTCTTAGAAATCCAAGAGAACTAAAAACTTCCTATTCAATTGATCCAATTACATTGTCGTTGCCTTTTCTTTCTGCAATAAGCTCATGGCCTCTAAAGGCTCGCATGCGCTCTTCATGGGTTGCTAGTAGGTTTCTTTGTCTTGGATTTCTCGGTAGGCATTGATCTCCTAACCCCACTCTTTGTTGATTAGTTTCAACCTCTCTATCTTGGATTCACTTTCTCCACCCTCGACATTCACTGTAGTTTACCGTTCGATGTTTTTTGGACTAGTTTTTGGAGCACCTTGTGATCAAGAGTCATTAATGTCCAATCTTTTCATAACTAGCTCTTGCTCGTTGAATTCTATACGCCCTTCCACTATGTTTCTTCATTGTGAACTAAGACTCTGATACCAAAATGATGTAGCACAAATAGAAGTATTAACTAGCAACTAAAAATCACAAAATTAGGAAATCTGACTGATATTAAGCTGCTAGAATATCAAGTTTTAGGTCTAGATTATGACCAAAAATATTGAAATTTCAAATTTGTTATACTTGAGTTTTTAGGGTTTGATTGCTGAAAATTTAGGCTTAGAATTTCAAGATTTAATATGACTAGAATTTAGTGAGAAACACAAACAATGGTGGGTAAGAAACTAAGAATCACTGTCAAAAAAAAGGTATCACAACATGTAGTTGAAAACTCAAGTTTGTAGAAAAATTTCATATTGTTATTCTTGAAGGTTGAGTATACACATATTTATAGAGAAGATATTAAAACCTTTATTCCAGTAAGAAAGGGTTACTAACAAATTTAAATCCTATTCTAATAAAAAATCCATAGATTTAACTCCTAGACAACTAAGATAATACATCTAAAATAGAATAACATATTTAACTCACTACTACTATTTATCTAATAAGGAATCCTAACATAATCTAAATTTCAGTCCTTGTCTTTGTTGTGAACACAATTCTTAATCCTCATCCCACCAAATTAAGACTTGTGGTCGAATAATTTTTTCTTTTTATTTTCTTCTAGACTTTAATTTCTTTTACAGCATCAAGTTTCAAAGAGCACATCAAAAGCCATTTGAGGGATTTTATTGGACCCAAAAGAAAACCACCAAGCACTAGTTAACATGATCCAAACTAAGCCTGGAGAACATTTGAGCATATAAACCGACGACACCAGGCTAATTTTGTGGATCATTGCTTATTTAGTGTTTTATTCTTTTTTTAATTGTAACTGGGCTATACTTTATTGAAACATAAATCCCAACACGTCTAATATAATTTTGCAATTGTTCTCAATTCCCCATTTGGATTAAGACTTGTTATAGGGCTAATTTCAATCTAATTAGTAAAAGTCCTAAGGTGGTAATTTCCTTATCACCTTCGGAATCTAAACTGGAATAGGATTGCTGGAATCATAATTAAAGTATTCAGTTAGAGTCTTAGTTAAAGTAGAACAAGTAGTTAATTTCCCAGTCAAATAGGAACTATTAGAGTTTCAATTCAAAAAGTATTAGTTGTTAGTGCTTTAATTTAAGTATGAATCTTTGTTAGACTTGCAATTAGGACGTTTATCATGTTTTAATGTTCACCCATATATAAAGAGAATGTTGGTGATCAACAAAAGACAAATTTGAGTTTCAAATTATTAAAAGTTGTGAGTGCTTTATGTCTTGCTTTTCATCAAACTTCACAACTTATAAAAGAATTGCTTCTTTGTAGCATTCAACACACTTTATGAACTTGGTTCTTGGTTCTTCGTAATCAACGGATAAGTTTTTCAAAATTCTGACTTAGCTTTTCTAGTAATACTTCAATCTTATTCATGGGTTCTCTAGGTTTTATTTTTAAGTGTGTTCACATCAATTTTGAATAGCATGGCTTTAAATACAGCCATATTTAGAAAAGTAAAGTCATATATGAAATGAAGGACATAAAAGATGGGAGAAGATTGATATGATCTCATATTTCAATAATTGCATCAATCATATTGCCACCAAAAAAAAAAACATTTTATAAATTTACCTGTTCATTTACAGCAATAAACTTCAGAGTGACTTCCTCAAAGGATAACAAATAACTAATCTACAAAACAAAACAAATTATCAGTCCAAGGTCATCTTGAAAAAGACAACCGTAAGTTGAAATTTCAAAACACATAGTTTCACCAATGCATTAAATATGCACTATTTGCATACACAAAACAGTGTGAAGATATCAGTCTTCCAATTTTTAGATGTGTTTTCTTAAATTTAGAGACCTCATCTATGCAAATAATGCATTAACCTAAATATTCTTAAATCTTAATCCTTTACTTCCACTGTTCTCTTACATACATACTCATTAAAATGAATAAATCAATGTGGAAAACCAAGACAGAAGCATCTACAAAATGCATTGGGCATCGAAATAGGAAAGTAAATCACTTAATATATTTGTCAATTGTCCTCATGATCAATAAACACATTGTTGTGCTTGCAAAATCAAACTTGAGGATATAAAAAAAGTGAGAGATATGGCAAGATTCAGTTTAGTAAAGATTAGTAGTCCGCATGTTAAACATCATGCCCACAAGGATTATGATGAGTAAGAGAGTCCAACAATTAATTTATTCATATTCTTTCCATCCTATGTTTGATATTATTTTATAGGTTAAACAGTATGAATGGAACAAAAAGTTAGATTCAAAACATTTCAAAAAGGGAGTACTAGAGGATAAGTTTCAATAGCAGTTGATGCCGGACACACTTCTTTTAAGCAAGAATAGGGATAAACTTATGGCTAGAATTCATATCTCCTCAATAGATTGTTATGATGTGATGTAAAGCAAGGTTTAAGATCACAAGTTTCAACAAATTAGGGTTAGAACTACATGATTGTTACTAGGAATATAAAAAGAAGATTAGAGTTCAGAAAACATCTTCAATGTTTAGAAAACATTTTCAACAAAATTAAAAAATAACAAATCTTTTGTAATGAGCTGCATGATTCCGAATTTATACCAATAGTAGCAGCCCTCCAATTTGTAATAGCAAAAACAAATCGCAATTGGAACAACGTAACTTATTGGAAAGGAAACCTACCCGCAAGAAAAATATTATGAAGACTTATTAAATAAGAAAACATATAAATACTAAATATGAATATGCTCTTACGTCACTGTTTCGTGTCAATTCATAAACGAAAAAGGATTATTTGTCAAACCATCATAGATGAAATAATCTATGGGCTTTACTAGTTTCTACAAATTTTCATCAACAAAGAATTTGGGAAAAAATAAAGTCGGAAGAGTTACATTTTGACTTAAAAGCCTCAATAAGTTTTAAGACCACTGGCACTGATTTGTAAAGAGTAAGGCATTCTTTACAAAGAGATCTCAACGTAATAAGATGAAGAGAAATATGCAAGAAAATTGGTATCAAGTTAGAAAAGGAATGTTGTAGATGACAAAAATTTTATTGTGCAGCATGAGAAGAGAATATTTCATGATTACAAGGATAATTTACAATGTAAAGGCCATGCCAGCAACAATGAGAGAGAAATTCTCCTTTTGTTGTTAGAACACAACTTAAGAAAGTTTTGAAGATCAATAATCTCCAAACAAGAGAGAACTTCATCAAGAAATACATATCCCGAGACAGCTGCCAAGTCTCCTATCTTCCTTGGCATTATGGTTGCAGAAATTTTGTTCAACCAGCAATAAGCATTTAGTAGATACATGTACAATTTCTAGAATAGGATAGAAGTTATATGCATCTTTCATTGATTGCATTTTTCTTCACTCTTCCTGCTTCAAAGAAGAGGAGTTCTATTTATTGTTGTGGCAAAGGTTGGTATCTTCCTTGTTAGGCAAAGATGATGTCATAACATAATAAAATAGTAAAGTGGATAACTTCAAGACTGATTGGCTTTTGCAAATCTTTAGGACGTATAGCACATCGAAGCATCTCTTGAGGATATTTCATTTTTGTGATCAACAGTACTAACATGAAAAAGATACTGCTCGCAAGATGTAAGAAATGTGTTGCATAAAAAATGAAGTGAGAAAAAAAATTACTTTGGCATAGAAAGATGCTGCCCTTTGAAAATCTCTGCAGGTAAATGCTGCATCAGCCTGCATGTAAAACTACTACATTAATAAAATATCACTGTAGATGCTCTTACGTTTTCAAGTGACATGATTCTAAATAGTATAGTTTAGAACCTACAAATACATCAATATTTGAGGCAGCTATCACTCATACCTGCACTAAATATACTTGATCTCTCTGGAGTGGATCACGACAATTTGCAAGAGCTGCAGCAAATTCTTTTAAGTCCAGATACACCTTCCACATATCTCTCCCTTCATCAGTAACAGTTACCTATATTATTTCCATCCCACGAGTCAAATGAACAAATTTCCACCCAGGTGGACATAGAAACGGAAGACTAAGTTGTAATTAGAAATGGACCTGAAATATAGAATTTTGGTCATAAGCATAGAACAAGCCAGCAGTAGCATCACTACATAGTCCTATAATACCCCTTGAAAGTGAGTCTGATGTTTGATCAAATTGAAGCTCCTCTATGATTTGCTCACTAATTCTGTTGACAACCTAAAAAGTTTTCAATAAAATAGCAATGCAGGTCAAATAGCAAGATATATAAAATAACTCACTCGAGCACTCAGATGAATATTAACAGAAACCAACCTAAATGTTCGAAAAAAACTCGCAGCTACTAAAGATCATGAGCATCTACATATACAAGGAAGCCCAGCACAATGATAGGTCTCCTTACTAGTCCAAGATTGTTCTCAAAAACAAACATCATAAATGGAAATGTTTTCATTGGAATTAACCATATAAATAAGAAAAAGTGGTTGTAAAGAGAAGAGATGACAGAAATAAGCAGTGGGAAATAGAGATGCCGTGAGTATTATTAGCACACACCTTGACTTTGTTCCCTATAAGAAGCAAGAAATGAAATTCTGAAAGCGCCATGGAACTAGGTTTAATTGCATCTGAGCCTTCACTTAATTTAGAATAGTCCAGAAGAGCTTTATTCTCCACAAAATTCTCATCACCATTGGGGTAACTAGAAAGTTTCCAAGAAATAAATACATGAATGACTTCATAAATGGATATTGAGAAAATTTAATAACACGACCCTAATATATCAAAGGCATTGCATATATCTCAGACGATGCTTAAGAGATGGAAAAGCAACATAAACTTTCACAATTTAAAATAGGTGCAAAAACATGGAGAAATCTATAAATATACAGGAACAAATGAGCCAAGAGTGTGCTACCTATGCTGTGCCCCAAAATTCAGGCCACCATGATAGATACCTGCTCCAGAAAGCCAAGCAAAATGTACAGCTCTTCTTTGCTTGATAAAGAAATGCAGTTCACTGATAAAATGATCAAATGAAGAGGAAATTTTATTCAGAAACTTGAAAAATGATTAGCAAAACTGAGTAGCATCGAGCCTATATAAGACTATAAATTTTTTGGTGCACAAGAAAAAGGGTACAATTTGTCAAAATCTTACTAGATTTAACATTAAATTTCCTAACCTTTTCCACAATAAATAGCTAAAAACAGTTTCTGCATGAAGAAAGCACTTACCTGTTTGGTATTTGCCCTGGCAGTTCCATAAAATGCACTGCACGATCTAGATAACTAGCAAAAACTGTCTGAGAACAAGGAACAACTAATTAACTTCCTCAAGAAGTCCAATAAATGGCAACCATAAAGAAATTAGGTTATAACAATGGGGAACATTTTCAATCAATTGGGTGACATTCATTTTCAGGCACAAATTCCGCACAGGCACATAAATAGAAGAAAACAGATAAGTAGACTGCATCTGTTGCAATCATATCTGAAATTTCTAAAATTTGTATCATACCAAATTATAACTCAAACTAAGTTTCACCAAGCAGATAGAAACTATATGAAACAGGAAAGTACATAAGGAAATAAGTCAAGCGAAGTTAGAACTAAGAAGAAAAGCTACTATGTTCCATAAGAAAAAATTAGCGTTTCATTAAACAAAAGTTCTTGATTGATATTTCCCTTGGCAGTTACACAAAATGAACTGCAAGATCTAGATTACTAGCAAAAACTGCTGAACAAGAAGAAAAATAATTTACTTCCAAGTGAAATATAAAGAAGGATAACTGCAAAAAAAATTGGGTTATACCAATAGCAAAGATTTTCAATTACTAAGAATTACATTCAAATTGCACGCATGAATTCAGCATAGCCACATGTATTAATGATTAAGACACGTAAGTACACTATGCGAGCATCCATTTTAATTGTAACTGAGAGGGCTAAAATACACATCAGACAAAATTGAAAATTTCAAAAGAGTGCCCCCAATCAAATAAAATTATAGTAAAACTCCCTTGGAACAAGAAAGAAGGAAGGGAAGGAACTCTAAGTACAAAGTTCAAGTCTTTACTAAGAATGAAGAAATATAATTTTTGTAATACAAGTGTATTCCAAATATGTAGTCAAAAGTTATGCAATAGATGAGAGTTAACTCCACGATGAACTAAGTTACCTCTAATGATCTGATTCCTGTAAACGAATACAGTCGTGTAGGAGTAACAGCCATCACATAATATCTGGTGCCATTGCTTAAGTTAGCGGTTTCCATCTGCATGCATCAAGAGGATGAAAGTAAAAAAGCAATAAATTAAATGGGGAATAAAAACCTGAATAATCAATGGAAGGTCTAATAGTTATTAAACTAAATCAAAAGTTTTTTTCCAAAAAAATGTAAAAGCTTTGAGTGGTTCACTACACAGTAAGAAAGTACCTGCAAACCCATGAAAGCTTCGGGAAGTTCTTTCAAATCATACAGAAACTTTATATACTTCTCCTTCTTGTCCTTTTCATCCACAGACATCTCATGAAGTTGGCCATTCTCAGTTCCAAGAATAACTTCTTTTGTAGAAGCTGCAACGTGAATACTCAATCAGAATCAAAACGTTCCCTTCTATTTAAATGCCACCGAATACTGTGCACAACAACGAAAACTACCTTCAGTAATCTGTTGTCTATTCCAAGCAACAGCATTGACAATAAGACCTCTCAATCTGCCAAGAACGCGAGGCTTATTCCACTTGGCATGAGTGTAGTATGTGTCAGCTCCTCCGCCGCCGACAACGGTGGCGATACAGTGGCTTCCACCAGGATCAACAAACACTCTGTGTATCGATAGCTCTCCAGTTCTACCAGCAGATAGATCAATATCTACAATAATGAAGGGTTCAAAAAAAGATGAACCGAAAAGAAAGAAAGACAAACAGTAGAGAAAAAAACGCATATGAAATCTGGAAAACTACCGTAAGAATCGCCGACGCCGAAATCGTGTCTGATAACCCAACCTTTGGAGGTTCCCAACAAAATTACATCATTTCCGGCAGTCATACAGGTGATTGAACCTCTTCCTTTTGCAGCGTATCTTTCTAGAAGATCTACAGTGAACACCTGCCTCGCTTGCTCCATAGGTATCATTATGATAATAATTTATTATTAAATTCTCCAATTCTTAGAGAACCATTCACTAATTGCGCCTTTGCTGTGTAAGTAATGATCGTTGTCTTGGATGAAGATGATATGGGGAATCGCCAGAGGGGCCGGTGATCGGATATCACACACTAACAGAAGAACGAAACCAAAGAAAAAAAGTAAACAAGTGGTTTTTTATTAATTAGGTATAATTTAACTAAATGGGTCGCCACTTTTAAGAGCTTCAGCATTCAACTGCCCAGCATCAATGATTTTCATATCGGTGGAAGAGTGGACAAAGCTTTTTGAAATAAAAGAAATTAATATTAACGATGATTGGATAGTTGGCATGGCAAAACGAAATAAATAAGGGGGTAAAAATAGTCAGCAATATATTATGATTAAATAAATAATATATCTTCTTTTTAAGACGATACTTTACATCTCAATGTAGTAAAAAATAAAAGTTATATCTATTTTTATTATTTACTATATTTATTATAATTTTTGTTTTTATTTTCACAAGTAAACCAAGCATATCCTTGGTGTTCTTGCATATGCTTACTGGTAACTTAAATATTAGACAGATCAGCAATATAGGTTGCTCCTGTTACAATTTAGGCCATCAATTTCACTAAATGCATTTTTATCACGTCAAAATGTATGGGTATAAAAATACATTTACAAGGGGTACAATGAGAATTTTTACAAAATTCCTACAAAAGAGAAAAAAGATTAAGTGCAAAACTAGAACTAATTAATTAACATAAAAGAAAATTATAGTTAAAGCATTGGTCCGAATTTCTTATTCTAACTCTTCACTTATACAAGATACGAGTACCTTCCTCTGGCCAACTAAGAGAAGATGATATATTAATAGCTTAAATATTATTATTATCTCTTAAATGTTTGTAAGAGGCAAATTCAAAAATTCTAGGTTATATGTTTATTTAATTAATAGTAAAGGTTTAGGCTTTCGTTCAAACATACCTCCGTTTTTTTAATTAAGTCATAAATCTCTCCATGCTTTTAAATTTTCATTACATAATAACTTTAGGTACTTTTTTTTTTTTGAAGTACACAAAGGAAACTTCATTAATAAGCATTGTCAGCAGCTAAGGCTGAAGAAATACAAGTAGGAAAAGATAAATTCAAATAAACAAGACCTAGCATAGAACTAGCATTTCTCGCAAGAGAGTGAGCTGCACAGTTCGCAGATCTTTTACAGAAACCAAAATGAATATCATTTATGGAATTACAAAGAAATAAGCAATCATTAATAATCAAATCAACTTCGGACCGATTGCGACAAGTTGAAAGAATACCCTGAATAACCAGTTGCGAATCTAATTCAACAATAACATAGTGTAAGTTTTGCTTTTTAACCCAACTTAATGCCTCACATATTCCCATAGCTTCTGCAATAGAAGGATCTAAAACCCCAAGATAAATATTACTACTAGCAGCTATACAATCACCATTGCTATTTCAAACAACAAAACCAGTACCAGTCTTCCTTAACTCTTTGAAAATAGCAGCATCTGTGTTGATTTTAAGGTAACCATCTGGTGGTTTTCACCAAATAATAGGAATAGGGTGGGCTTGGTTTAAAGCTGCAGTTTCTCGTCTCTTAGCAGTATTCCAATTTGTCAACATTGAATAGGCAAGAAAAAGAATAGCATGAGCTGAATGCTGAAGACCCTGCCAAACCAAATCATTCCTGTTCTTCCAAAGAGCCCAACAAATCGAGATAGCCAAATACATATCATCAATGGTATAATTATATGTGACAAGAGAAAACCAAGAAGGTAGCGCAACTGGAGTGGAATGAAATAAACCCAGCTGAGAATATGACCAAACTGCCTTAGCACAACAGCACTCAAATAAAAAATGAGAAACAGATTCAGGCTCAATACCACAAATAGCAATACCTTTATGAATAAGAAGAGCACGAACTGGTAAGCAAGCATTTAATGAACGCCAAAAGAAAATTTTCATCTTAGCAG
>JANQAP020000584.1:124152-138265 GCA_026874005.2 Erythroxylum coriaceum
TAGTTTATAAATAATAATTTTTAAATTATTTATTTTTAAAAATTAAATATTTTTATTAATACTTTATTAATAAATATGTTATAAAATATTTAAAAATTAAATAAAAATTTAATTTTTATTTTTATTTAATACATAATTATTATTAGTAATAAAATATTTATTTTATTTCACGAACTTGATGGCAAGAGGCATATCAGATATAGAGATCTTGCAGAATGTATTTACGATAAGTGATATCTTGCAGAACTTGCAAAGCTTTTTACGTTTTTAATCTTTTAACCCTATTTATTTTTGTATTTATTAAAATTTTAATTACATAGAAGATTTTTTTCTGTGCTAATATTACCTTTTCTTTGTAACCTGCATCATTCATATATTGTCTCATTTACATGTGGATCCACCGGAAACAGTCTTTCTACTGTGTAGGGGTAAAGCTGCGTACTATCGGACCTCCCCAGACCTCGCTTCATTGCGAGATTTCAGACTGAGTGATGATGATGATGATGATGACGACAATAAAAATTTAACTAAATAAAAAATTAAAAAATATTTAAAAAGGAGGGAAGGGGAGGAGGGAGGGTTAAAATTTTAAAAATTTTTTTGAAAATTTTACAACTTAGTCTCTATATTTTTTAAAATTTCCAGTATTGACCGGAATGTAGTTGGTATTTATAGCACCGATTGGTACCTACTAATATTGGTCGGTACTGACTGGTATTTAAACCTGATACTAAAAACTAATATTTCGTACTGAACGGTACGTACCATTCTCTGGCTGATACGGTACGTACTATTCGGTATCGATCAGTATAATACGGATTTCATAATTCTGGTATCCATTAGTTTTTAATTTAAATTTCAACTAAAATATATAAGATAGATATTTGAACTCGATTAGTATCCATGAACCATGAAGTTTCTGTCTAATATGGCGATGAGCTTGGCTAAAAGTCTTTGTCAAAGATGACAATATGTCGGATTAAGCTAGTTAGGACAAGACTTAAATATGATTGAGCATAATCGGCCAAGTTTGAGTTTGATTTATTTAAAATTTTGAAAAAATAAAAATAAAAATTTACATTATTTTATTTATAAGGATTGAATCTTAAGTTAATGGAGCTTATACAGCACAAATCTGATCTAAATCTCAATTTTTTAAAATTTCTAAACCCAAGATGCAATTAACTTCCACGATCGAGCTCGTTTGTTAAGAGACCAAATTCTCTGTACCGTTTTCTTAGTTCCAAACTAATGTCAAGCATTTTTATCCACAAAACTTATTTATTTATTGTAAAGCATGTGGGCGAGATTATTGGGCATAGGTTTAGATATGAGAAAAGGGTACAGAGGATTTGGTTCGCGTTTGTTATCTCTATGTCGCGTCTCAACTCATTGATAGTCTCAACTCTTGGCACTATCCTAGATGACGCTTTTGAACTCTCTTTATTATTTGATGTTTGCATCTTTTCACATATAAAACGGGGGAAAATACTGTAGCGCATGCTATTGCTCGACACGTTCCCTCAAGTGGGGTTGAACAGATTTTTGTAGCTGATCTACCAATGGGCATTAATTCATTGGTGAAGTTGGATCTTTCCAAATAAAATTTCCCTGTTTTACTTTCCAAAAAAAAAAAGGATCTTACATCCGTCAATCACTTCTTTTACTTTTTAGCTTGACGAAATTGAATTTATGAATACTTTATTCTCCACTAAATAATACAGACTTTTCTTGTGTCAAAATTTTATAAGAAGTTAGTTTTTGTATTTTGTAAAAGTTTTAAAAATTCAGTTAATTCTTCTGTTAAATTTTGTTTATCTAATATTTCTTGGATAAGTTACACTTCATATAGATAGTCAAATTATAAACCTTTTATTTATTCATCATATTTATACAAAATATTTAATATTAACTAATTTTATAAAATATAATAATATTATTTCATTTTTATAAAGTATTTATATATTTAATTTGAAAGTAAATTAAATATTTTAGCACCGATTCATTTATTATGCAACATTACTAATACATAAAATGACATATTTATTATATAATTCATATTTTAAATAATTAATAATTAACTTGATTGGTTTTTGATGTTAATTAATAAAATTTTAAGTTGCAGCATTCCTATATCATTGATAATATCATAATTTTCTATAAACAAAAATTTAATGTAATTATTAGTACATATTTTATTTTATTAATAATTAATAGTATATAATTTTAACATACTTTTGTTATTAACTTATTAATCTGTTAATTAATTTAATGTGTCAGTAAATTAAGTCTTTGGTTAATACTTTAGTTTATTGTGTAATAATATTATTCAATAAGAAGATTAGATTCTCATTTTTACTTTTAATTTATTTTATAAGTAATTAAAAATCATTTAAATTTTATTTTAAAAATAAATTATAAAATTATGATTATTTTATTAATTATTCATTAAATATTAATTATATTAAATAGATTTTTTGAGAATAATTATATTATATAGATAATACTATTAAGATGTAATTTTATTTATTAATAATTATTGAATATTATTTATCATATTTAATTAATAGATAACAATGTATTTATTACTTTTATATAATATTTGTTAATAAAATAAACCAATGTTACATGTTATAATTTGTTTATATTTTTATAAAGGTAATGAAATATAAATATGACAAATCAATAAATTAATTTATAATTTTATTATTAATATGATAATTAAACAAAAATATCAATTTATGATTTATGAAATATGAAATGTGAATAAAAATGAGAAAATAATTATTATTTATGAATATTATTACATAATTGTTGATGATATGAGAAGAATTTAGCTCATTTGGCTAAAAAGGAAAAATACTTGAATACTGGAAGTCTTGGAAGTTAGTTTACCAAAGAATTCCTAGACCCGAGAAGTAGTAAAGAAATGCAAGACGTGGGAAGTAGAACGGTTGAGATGCAATGAACATGTAGTGGACAATTAGTCAGAACAATGACATAGTAAGGGAAAATTGGAAGCTGGAAAGTTATACAATTAGTCAGAACGAGGACTAGCAAGGGAAAATTGGAAGTTGGAAAGTTGTAAGAGAACTACTTGAGGGAGTTACATCCAGGAAAAAGTATAAAGACAACAGCAAGACACATAATTAGGATAGACAATCGCATTACAAAAACAACAATAACAACCAAACCCTAACATTATCTCAAATTCTCTTTGTATTTTGTACATTGCTTCTGCCTAAAACAAATAATCTCTTTAGTTCAAATCTTATTTCAATACTCTTTAGCATATTGATAGCTTAGAATTTTAATCTTAAATTTTTCTAAAACCTACCTATATCATCAATAAGAAGTTACGTGCAAATTTGGCATAATCTTCCTTAACAAAATTGAATTCTAAGTTGGTCGCAAAGCGACCAATAATTTGGCTAGATTGGTGGGATTACTATGTCGAAATAGGTGTAGTTTATACAATGTTTTGATAGATGTTTTAATTTATTTTTAAGTGTTTATTAGATGATTATCGTATGTATAAGCTTAGACTTATGTTAATGTGAGTGTTTGTATGTATTCTAAGTGTTTTTTGGTTTACAACAAGAATTGAATCTTAATTATATATTTCATGAGGTGTTTGATGTGTTTATGAGTATATGGAAATAGAAAATTGAAGAAAGGAGAAGAATTCTGATGAAAACACTACACAAAACAAAGATTCAAAAGCACAGAAAGTGCACATCCCCTAGGCCATGCAAATTCATGATTTTCAGCAATTTTGTTGAAGCACAGTTTGATGCATCTCCCAGACAACAAGTCCAGTGAATTTTAGCTTTTTTAGCATGCAAGTTTTTTCAGCCTTTTGACTTTTTGGGTTTATTTTTGGAACCGAATTAAGTGGGAAAATCCTATAAACAAACCTAGGATCCTAAACTACTATTTAAAAATGTGAAAGACACAAAGAAACGCAACCACCAGCTTACAAAAATGGATCAAACAAGGAAGATCGATAGAGATGTCTAGATTTCCAATTTTCCAGATCAATCTCCAAATAAAGCTTTTCTTTCTTTCTCCTTTGTTATTTTCATGTTACTTGATGTGTAAACTAAATTTCTAGATGTCTATTACGTTTATGATGTTCTAACTTTCAGATTAGGGTTTACTCCGTTGTTGTTTTGTAACTTTGCTCTTTATTGACTCAATACATATTCTTTGTTATGTTAATAGTGTATGTTCATACTTTGGCAATAAATCGAGAGAGTGAGTCAAAATAATATGATTAATTTACACAAAGAGAGTTGGTTAATTAATATGTCACATGATTAACAAATCAACTATCATTCGAAGAGAGATCTTGTGTGAGAACTTGATTATTCAATAGATAACTTCAAAACTAATTGAAAACATTAGGGAAAGAGTTGTGAATTGAGAGATTGCAATTCTGGAATTTTTAGATTCAATTAGGGTTAATTGGTTAAGTCTTGAGAGAGAGAAATCAAACCCTTTGAAAATCTAGGATCAACACATAATTGAATCAATAATCGTTAGGGGAACAAAATAATGAAGTAATAGATCCTATACATTCATCATTGATCATCCTTGAATAATTGTGGTAGCTTAGTTATTATTTGTTATTTGCTTAATTTTATTTAATTTCTTTAATTTCTGTTATTATTTTCACTCATCTTATATTTTATTACCTTAGACAAAGATAGGTTCAATTTGTTTTAACTAGGCACTCATGGGATCGATATCTTTCGATACTACCAGTTTATGATCTGTATACTTGCAAATATTGAGAGTTTTATTAGTGGTAAAACTTGCTCATCATGCTACACACAAGGAATGGCAAAGAAATTGATGTTGGTCTAACCCTAAAGGAGAGGTCCCTACTATAGTAAGGAACCAGACTTTGTATCTGAAATGATTGAAAATCTTGAGAAGGTAGCATCACCTTGATCTAAGTCTCTAGCTAGCAAGAATTTGAAATCACTGTAACTATCAACATGAAATGATGTTGTTCATACAAATGAGATTCCATAATTAAAGTCCAACACGGTCACTATGACTAAAGCAATTAAAATGTTGATAGAGAATATGGACAAACTTTCAATTCTGCCATTCTGGTACAAGTCATTAGGTATAATTCTCCCTCTTTAGAAAGACAAATCTTTAAAGGGCTCGAGGAGTATCCTGCCCCAAACAAAGCAGAAGTTGGTGAGTGTAATCTCAATCCAACTTCTTCCTCTGTGGAAGAAAGATATGTTCCTCCTAAAAAAAGAGAGGACATTCATGTTGTTCTTGTGCGCATTAATCTTTGAAATGGCAAACATATTGCTAGGCTTCAAGCTCATAGTAGACAAGGGTTTAGTTTTGAAGCTGAAGATAATGAACCAAATTATGGCTTAGGGGCAACCTTGTAGCTATAAACCATAATCCTATTATTATCCCTCCACAAATAAGACCTCAAGTTGATATGGAAGCTGTTAGAGAGCTGTTCATGAACTGTATGGACCTAGATTAAGGTAGCTTATAGCTGATCGAAATTCCTTAAGCCTTATTTGGAACATATCAACCACAAAAATCCTTATCTTGGTGGCAATAGAATTCCTAAATTTAAATTTTTTTTTTATGAAGATGGCCAATCAACTATTTAGAACATTGCTAGATTTACTATTCAATGTGGTGAATTGGCTAACTAAGAAAATTTCAACTATTTCATGTTTAAATTGCTCCTAATTTTTAAGTAGGCGTAACTTTCTCCTAATATGCTTTTCCATTACTTATGTCCTTTCTTGGACTGGAATCGAGAGATTATTTTATACTTAATTTTTTCAAATTGAACCTAAACTTAGTATATTTAAATTATCTAGGGCTACTCAGAAAAGTGGCGAGAATGTAGAATGTTCATCACTCAATTTAGGAAGATGAGAATTCAAAATCTAATTACACTCCTGAAGACCAAGTATATAAAGTTAGCTTAAAAGGATGTCGACATTAAACTTTGTAAAATATTCTAAGGTTTATAGTTTCGTGATTTTTATGAATTGATAGCAAAAGCATATGAATGAAGAACCTCTTGTAGAAGAAGGATGTAAAAAAAAAAAAGAGTTCACTTGGTACTTTTTATATATAAAGAAATTTATATGATTCGATAATGGATAAAGTCAATATCCCTGGAACTTATGTTTGCCCCTCCCTAAAGCAGAAATCTCTTGAAGTCAAAAGAAAATACAAGCACGAAATTTTCATTTTTAATACAATTTTGACACCTCCAAATAGAGGAAATCTTTGATTTTTGTTGTAGGAAACATTCATCATTTTACTTGCAGACCATAGAATTCCCACAAAGGAAGAAATCAGAGGGAGGGGTTACTATAAGTAACATAATACATAAAGTCACCCAATGATTCATACTAGGGATTCAAGAACATAATTCAAGATCGATTCGACAAGGGAATTTTACTGCTTGCTTAAAGATGATTAGACTATGTTGATCAATGAAAATCCATTTCCACTGGTTGTAACTAGTAATGAAATTGAGTTCAATCTATGTATTTTTTTGGATGTCAAAAGGAAGCTGAAGATTGTGAAAGATCAATTGTCATTAGTTATCAATTTAGGTACTACTGTTTTTATTCCCAGTTATAGTTTGAATGCTAATATTAAAACTGAGAATCAACAGATTCCTAAAATATAACAAAAAGCAAAGATTATAGGACATAATCAAAAGACAGAGAGTTTATTCAAATCTTAAGGCAAAGATATGATCCTCGAATTCCAAGATTTTATTACAAAAAGCCTCTATTTGTAGTGCCATCTCAGGCACCACCATCTTATTATTGGTTGTAAGTGAGGCACATTAAGAATTTGATACCATTAACCATAACTTAAAAGAGGAGGTATTTGTTATTGCATTTATTGGTGAGACTAACAATTTGAAAGGAAATTCTCCCTATGAACATCATGATAGGGGAAAGTCTTTGATGATCACTTTCTTCATTGTTCATACATGTACCAACTATCAAATTTTATTGAGGAGAGATTAGATCCACTCCAACTTTTATATTCCTTCATCTCTTTATCAACTTTTGCACTTTTGGAAAGGCATTAAGGTAGAAATTATCTAGATAAATTCTTAGCCTTTCTGTTCTAAGGTAGACATCATGGAGGAAAAGTTCTATAGAGATTAAGTGAAGCTAGTTTTGATTCGAAAGTTATCACATTGACAGTGTTCCAAAAACAAGGATAAGGAAAGGACAAGGTTAGAAATAGAACTGTTGGTAGAAACAACTACCCATCATGCCTGCTAATAGGTCAATGAAGGTTCCAATTATAGATGAACCTAATAAATGCTTAATAGACTATATGTTTAATCCCATCTTTAGTGCATTTTGCTTTGTTATTTAATAGTTTTTAGTGTTTTTAGTACTTAATTAGTTTTTAACATATTTTTAGGTCTTAAATGCCTTTATGGGTAGAAAGCAGAGGAAGTCAGGAAGAATCGAGGATAAAAATTAAAGAACTAAAGCTAATTTTGTTGTAAATGCCTATGTCAATAGAGCACACGCCTGTGTAACACTTATACACAACTGTGTGAGGGATTGTGTAAGGCCCTGTGATTATGTACAAGGTTAAAAGACACTATTTCAGCCATATTGAGGTCAGAAATGTCTGTGTGGTGTTGGACATGACCGTGTCTACTATCTATGTAGTCACTATACACGACTATGTGGGTGGCTGTATGCAATGCAAAAACTTAATTTTGAAGTATAAAAAGGCAATTAAGAATGGAAATTAAAGAAGTTTGAGTTTTAAACACAGTTCTAAACTTTAGAGCAATAAAGACTTGTAGATTTACTTGGAGATCGATAGAGATCATATTTCCATCAAAATTTTAGTGGATTGTATTAAAGAAAGGGGATATAAAATGGATTCTTTTTTATCGATAGAGATCATATTTCCATCAAAATTTTAGTGGATTGTATTAAAGAAAAAGGGATATACAATGGATTCTCTCTTTTTAAATTTTTCTTATGAATTCTTATCTATTATTTTCTATTCTTATGAACTAAATCTAATTAGTGCCTTGGTGGGATAAACTTTGGGGTGTATTTTGTGTTTTGATTCTTTATTTAATGCAATTTGATTATTGTTTCATTGGATTCAAATTTGACTATTTCTTCAATTAATAATTCCGAGACTTTATTTCATAATTTCAAGCATTTAAGATTAAAAAATCATTTGTATAAATAGATCTAGTATAATTGAAAGGAGTTACATACAAACTCAGAGATAGGTAAATCCTCCAGATTAGGGTCAAACGTAATAGTGAAATTTATAAATCGATTAATGCATCTTAGGGGTTTTAAATAGAAACATATTTTAATTACCAATATAGAATTAGGTGTTGATAGTCTTAAGAAAGATATTAATATAACATAGGAATTTTCTTGGGCCAATGATCTTTAATTAAATTGAATGATAAAGGGTTAATAGCTTGAGAAATCTTAAGGGGATTCTTTATATAGGTACTGCTTATTTGATTTGGTTAATCTTTAAATGATTTATGTTCTTCGTTATTATTTATATTAAACTTTAGTTTCGTTTTATCGCTAAATCAAATCATCACCTTAATTTGTCAATTAGATAATAGAAAAGAAATAATTACTATTACTTATAGTCCTTATGGGATTTTAGTTTTATCATTAATTAAATTGCCACCTTAATTTATCAATTAGATAGTAAAAATAGATAATTAATACTACTTATCGTTCTTGTGGGATTAACACGTGATATTCACTGATAATATACTATATTTCGATAGGTGCAATTACTTTAAGATCTATATGGTAGAGATTTTGACCATATCAAGTTTTTAGCACCATTACCACTGACTATAATATTATGTACACTATATTTTTATTAATCTAATCATTATTTTCTCTTTGTTACTTTTTATTTATTGTTTTTAAGTTGTTGACTTATTTTGTTAACTCTTTTATTTTATCATTTAAAAAAGTTTTTAGGTTAGTTTATAACTTGAGGAAATCCATCTAATTTGCTCGAAGAACATCAAAAAATTGAGAGGACAACTTGTAGAAATCTTTTAAGGACCATATTTAGAAAGGTAGATCTAGATCAACAGATAGAGACTTGGAATGCCAGATTGAAACCAAAGGATCGAAAATAATGGTAGACTAACTACCGATAATTTGACTATGCTAAGGCAAACTTGTTTGGGAAAGAATCCAACATTATGAGACTGACAATTATCACTAATAATTTTGAGATTAAATTGAACATCATTCAGATGGTGCATTAGTATGTCTAGTTTGATGTGTTGGTGATTAGGACCTTAATACACATATAACAATTTTTTTTGGGATTTGTGACACCTTTAAGATTAATGGTGCCATTGATGAAGTAATAAGACTGAGATTATTTATATTCCCATTGAGGAATAGGGTAGAACAATGATTAAATTCTCTACCTAGAGGATCCATCACTACATGGAACTAGAAGATAGAGAAATTCCTTTTGAAGTACTTTTCATCAGCTAAGACTACCTAATTGAGGAATGATATCTCTTCCTATGCTCATATTGATTCAAAGGATTTATATGATATATGAGAGAGTTTTAAAGAGATGCTAAAGAAGTGCTCATATTATGGATTACCATTATGGATGAAACACTATACTTTCTGTAATTGGTTAAATCAAATGACTAGGTAGATGATTAATGTAGCATTTGGGGACTTTTAATCACAAAAAAACAAAAGAAACTCAATATCTCATTAAAGACATGGAAACAAACAACTATTAATAGTGCTCTTCTCGAGTAAAACCTATCAAGCTAAAATGAAATTTTGATATAGATGCATTTACAACATTGGCAGGCTAGGTAGAAGCTTTGAGCAAAAAGGTAGATGGATTAACAATGAATCCTCAATTATTCTAAGTGAAGCAGTGTAAGGTGTGTAAACTAGAGCATCTAGGTCAAAAATGTCAAGTATTAAAGTCTATGGCAAAGCCCAAGTATATGGATTATACGGTAAATGCTCCTAGACCCTAATATAATCCATACATCAATATATTCAATTCAGAATAGAGGAATCACTCAAATCACTCTTAAGGGAATAAAAGGTAACAAAAGAAAAACTCTCCACAAGGATTTAGCAACACCTACCTTAGGAAAAGAAGCCAAGCTTAGAAGACCTTAAGACTAAATTTATTCAAACTTCGAAAGAAAGATTTCAAGCTACTAAAACCTCATTAGGAAATTAGGAGGCTTCGATCTATAACTTGGAAATTTAGATTGGCTAGTTTGCATGGCTAGTTTGCACGAAGACAATAATGGAGTTTGCCTAGTAGCACCGAGATAAATCTTAAAGAACATGTGAAGGTAGTCACATTTAGGAGTAGAAACAAATTGAAAGTTGAACACAAGACCTAAGGTGAGGAGAATAATGACAACAAGAGTCAAGAAAAAGCTAAAGACATAAAATATCCTTCAAAACTTAAGGCATTATAGCATACCATTCCATATCTTACTAAGTTGAAGAAAGATTGTATGGATGAGCAGTTTGGTAAATATCTTGAGCTTTTAAACAACTTTATATTAACTTACCTTTTACTAAGGCATTTTCACAGATGAAAAGTACGCAAAGTTTTTTAAAGAGTTGCTATCTAATAAGAAAAAGTTGGAGGAGTTGGCCACAGTAAGATTGAGTCAAAAGTGCTTGACAATTCTGTAAAACCAGATACCAGAGAAGCTTAAAGATCTAAGGATTTTTACTATCCCTTGTTTAATTTGATTCCATATAAATTATTCAATAAACTAGGACTAAAGGAAACCAATAGCATGAGCATTCAGTTAGTAGATATATCAATTAAGTATCCTAAGAGTATTATTAAGGACGTACTTATTAAATTTGATAGGTTTATTTTCCTAGCATATTTTGTGATCCTAAATATAGATGAGGATATATAAGTGCCTTTGATTCTAAGTTGAGCCTACCTAGCCACTATTAGTGTAATACCTCACTACCATAAATTACATATCGGAACACTTTGTGGACATTCCAGTATATAATCTATAATAATGGCATGTCAGAGCAAACACATATCCAAATTAATCATGGCATCAATTATTATACAGAAAAGTCACCAAATTTTAAAACCAACTGCATTCCTCATTTCATTTCATAAAAACCAAACATACATTGTAGCTGTACAAAACCATCCGAATATATACAATGTCAAATCCCTATACATAACACATTGCTTGATAGAGGAATTGCCAATAAACTACTAACTAATCCTTCAGTATCAACTGACCGACCTTTGAGCCATTTCTTGACAAAAATATAAGAATTAGTCTTCTCGTAGAGTCTGTCTGTCTGTCTCTAATGTCCTCTCTCGGACCTAAAATATCAACGTTGCAATTTTGGTGAGTTTTGCGAACTCAATGATGTAACCATCCTTGATGGTTCACCCAATTCATACCATAAATCAAATCATATAAGCACATAATTCACAATTTTCCATTTAACAATTTGCACCACATATCATAGAATGCATATATCCCAATCTCTTTTAATTACATATTCACATTACAATTCAAGCAGTCAATTACACTTAATAAGTGCATATGAAATGTTCAAGTGACTCACTTTCAATTATTACGTTGTTGTGATTGAGTGCCTAAACTATCCCGTATCTATTATGGATACCAGGCTCATTAATACTGTCTCTTACCCATTGCGGATATAAGGCTCATTGTATATATCGAGGCTTTGGCTTTATACCACATTTCGGAGCTTTAAGCTCATTTTCAATGGCTACTTATGTCACAACGATCATTATCTAATCATGCATTCATGTATGAAATTAATCTCATTCATATTCAATCAATTCTATTTTCAATCAATCATTCCCATTCAATCAAAATTTTAGTTCCATACACATATATCATTGGCCCTTAGTCCAGCATTCAAAGAAAACATGTTGAGTAACACATATTTCACTAAATTCAAATTCAAGGAACACTTCAATATCACATTCATCAATCAGATTCTTAGGACCTTCATGTCCAGAATCAGTACAAACAGTTCATTCCACATTTAGTACAGAATGTATAGCAAACATATATTAGGTGAGACCATCTAGGTTACTCACAAATCGCTCTAGAAAGCTATTGTCTTGAAGTCTCGGCAATGTCTGGATAATGACGCTCTAAATGCTCCTCTATATCATGCAAAACACATTTACACATATCACAATTGTGCACAATGGTATAAGTATTCAGTTATGCACGTCATGACAATTCCAGGTTCCTTATCATTATTCTAGTCACATTATTCATTCACATATCAATTCTCAATTGATCAGTCTAGATTTGTCTAAAAACACTTTCAGGTCCACTTTCCATAATTATTATCATCAAGAAAATGGTGTATTTTTTTTAATACTTTCTTCTAGGCAATTGTTACCCTATACCTTAAGTTTCTAATAACTCTAAGATCATTCAATTTGGTTCATTATTGTATGAGTTATGCTCAAAATACTGTAGAATAAGTACATTTGAAATTTAGCTAGTGCATGATCATGATGTCAAGTTGTACAGCTCATATCTCTCAATTACAATATCCAAAAATTACAAAATTTATACCAATTGAAAGCTAAGAGAATAAGATACAACTTTTGTGAAGAAACTTTTGTTTGATTCTACCTACATCAATATAGTTTATTCGATAACAATAGGATATGATTTATGTCTCAGGTAGTGTTATAGCCTAAGCCAAAACTCAATTTCATGCCAGATTTTGAAATTCTTAGAGACAAAATCAAAATTCAACTTCTTCAAGACAGTTGTAGAAATATGTCCCTAGTTTAATTTGAATTAAGAATGAACTCATTTGAAAGTATAGAGATCAAGATATAATCAAAATACTGAAACATGTTCAATGAAGATTCTCCAGTTCATAACATTCCAGCACATTGCCTCTTTTTCATCCTAAATCCATTAATCAAACATGTCATTATCAAAATTCTATCACGTATAGTTTATGACCCTTTCATTTTTACTTCAGTTTTAGTTCAGTAACATCAATACACAGTTCAACAATTCATGATTGTTCATAAACCCCAAAATAGTACCTATTCCATATTTTTCCATATCACATGTTCTGCATTTTTTTTTCTAGATTTTCTTAAGCAGATTTTGGGTCAGATTTGTATGACCATTATGACCTAGAAAATGAGGTATTTATGTTGAAATCCAACTATGATCGAATCACGGGTGTAGCAGAAAAATACAAAAATTTACAGATTTTGAGCGAACCCCGATAATTGTATAAACTTGAATAAAACATTAAACGATTTAAAAATCGTACCTTGTTCGCTTTCCTGTTGAAAAATCTTTGAAAATTTTTCTAATTAATCAAGCACGAGCTGTTCACGCGTCTAGCCTTTGATGGTATCCATAGAGCAATTCTCAAACTTCTTTGAGAGGAAGAAGATAAAAAGTGCTAGCTTCTAATAGCTCTTCCTGTTTAAATAGAAAAATCATAAGAGTCTTTTATTAAAATTAATTCTCTTTAATTATAATTCAAATCAAAAACAAATTCTAATTCTAATTAATTTAAATTTAATAAAATCAAATATCTCATATTCGATCCTTAAAGTTTCTCAAACTTTATAATTAAGTCCAACTTAATTAAATTGATTTTTTTTCATATATTGCTCTTTGATGTGTAACCCATTAGGTTCCTAATAAATTGGCAATGATTATAAATTATAATTCTAATTCACAATTAAAATTAGATAAATTAAAATTTCTTTTAATTTATTTTTAATTCTCTAATTAAACAATTCATAATCATAAATCATGATTGACGTCTAGCAACATGTTATGATAACCCAAATATCAGGAATGCCAAAGTGATTATCATCTAATCATATTCATTCTTGCTAATTAGTAATTGATTTATAATTGAAATTTGAAAACACCTTTTCAAATGTCAATTCACTCTAGTCAGAGAATTCCTTAAATCATTACTAATCAAGAACAGTAGAATATTCTCTCTAATTACTTTAGAGTGACGAATCCTAT
>JANQAP020000584.1:307743-320730 GCA_026874005.2 Erythroxylum coriaceum
ATAACAAGAATTGATGGATTACAATTAGCAATTTGGAATTAATTGTTACAATTGAGAGATTGATGAATTAATATGTATATTTAGTCTATGAAAAATATCAAGTGGCAAGACAAGTTGACATATGGAAAATTAAAATGACTAAGTCTAAGAAATAAGTGACACATGGCAGTAGAATTGAGTGACAAATGGCCTAGGATCCTGGTGACATTTGGCAACATAAGGTAAGGACAAGTGACTTGCATGCAAATATGACAAGTGTCATTGTAATACATAGACACCTTGCACCTAATAATTTAAACTAATGCAGAGTCATCTTCTTCATTGTTTTTGCTGTGATTCATCCCTCTCCTCTTTCTTACCATCGAAATTTGTTTCTCCCTCATAGCTTTGAACTTCTGCCTAAATTCTGTCCATTATCACCTCAAAACTTTGGTCAAGTTCTTTATAAAGATAGACAAATTTTGCTATCTTCTTCTTGTCACTACCCTTGGGATGATCATGCATGCACATAAGGCTAAGCTAGGTTGATATTTGAGGAGACAATTGGGCTAAACAAGTAAGTAAAATACTGATCTCTTGTGATATAAAATAATAGAATTTGATGATGACTGAATTGGGGATTGATTGATTGAAGTATTGGTGTTAAATGTGTGCTGGGAGTGATGCATGAACGGTAGTTTCTGTTCTATTTAACATACATGAAAAACAATAGTTTATGAGCTGTTAAATGAATGATTTTGAGCTAGAAATTGATATAAAATTGATGAGGAATTGAGGTATAATTAAGGTATAATTGAGGTATAATTAATGGACTATTATGAAGGTGTTTTGAATTTGATGAAAGAGTTTTTGTCTGAATTTGGGAAAAATGGGGATGTTAATGTATGTGTAAGAATGATTGTTAGTGATATAAATGAATAGAATTTAGAGAGCTTTAATGTAACCAAAATGGAAGCTATATTAACATGAATTGAAGTAGCTTTTGAGAGTATGAATTCTGGAAAATTTGAAGTGTTAATGATGATCCTAAGTAGATGAAATTCATAGAGAATTGAGGGAAATTGGATAGTGCACTTCAGGGTACTCATCCCATAATCGTGGAAAGGTCCTCCATGATCGTGGGCAAGGCTTTGAAATGATAATCTTAGTTTTATTTGTTTGTTGAACCAACTGAGGATAAGTTACTGTAAATTGGTGTATTTAGACTTAATTAAGGCTAGGAATGGACCTAGTATGTTTCTTGATTAATTGATCAAGAGCTTGATAATTTTAGATTGTTTATTGGTAACATAACTTAAAGAATGGATTGTTTTGATGTCAATGTATCCAAATATGGAAATTATGAATTGTCATAAGAGTAAAGGTGTTCTTATGAATGAAAATATGATCCAAAGGATATGAGTAATGTATACTAGGTATGAATGAATGAGAATTGACAAATTGTGTGAATGATGAAATGGGAATAAATTAGGCTTACTTAAAGTATAAACCTAATTGCAAAATAGTAGCACACAAGCTATAATATTTGAATGGTCAAGATCTTTGTATATGAATACATACCAGAAAAGTCAATTGAGCATGCATTGAAACATGACATAAATATACCTGAATGATTGAATAATCATATGATTAACCAAGTTAGTGATTTGTCAATTATGTGTGTATGTATGATGAGAAACATGCATGGTGATCATCAATAGCTAAACATTGCTGGATCATCAAGGCAATAGCTTTTCTAGAGTGTACTATGAGTTAACCTAGATGGTTCTCACTATGATTGAATTATGTTTTGGTTAACTTTCAGTTATTGAATGGTTACTTATATGATTGCTATGATTCTGGGTATTGTTGGTCCGAGAATTTTGATACTTATAGAAGTGTTTTCAAACTGTATGTGAAATATGGAATGTGTACTCAACTAAATGTTGAATGCCGGACTCAGGTTCAAAGAATGTGATAAATGACACAAACACATTGAATGAAAATTATTGATAACATATTAGTGAATTGATGCATTCCATTACATTGATATGCATGATCAGATAAAAGAGTTGTGATCAGAGTGACCAACGTGAAAAAGTGTTTTAAGCTCAAGAATTGTGCACAAAGAGCCACAGACTTAGTTAATAATGAGCTCGGTATCCATAACAGATCTATGATAGTAAATAAAATGAGCCTGGTATCCACAAAGGATATGGGACAATAAATAGGTGTTCAGTCACAACAAAGTAAAATAAAAATGGAGTCACGTGTGCATATATATATATATATATATATATATAAAACTTTACATGTATCATATGAATGATTGAGATGAATTAATGGATTGTTCTAAAATAGTGTTATGAAATGTTTGTATGTATGTTGTACTTATACTTGATGAAATATGACAAAATGGGATGAGGGATTTGAAACTGGATGATGTGTTAAACTTCTTGAAATTGGTTATATACTTGACTTTGTGTTCTAATTGAAGTGAGCAAATCAATGATGGTTCGCTCACTGAGTTCAAAAACTCATCAAAATTGTAACGTTGTTTTTTAGGTTCAGAAGAGATCTAGTTAGTCTAGTTGGAGTATAGCTACTGTATTTGGACATAAGCTAGTGGTCGGGATCAGTTGTACCTATAGATGTCTAAAATCACAACATTTTTCAACTGTTGTATAATGTACAAGTAAATTTTGAAATGTAATGACATTTATGACTTGATATGTTTGTTAATGAGATGGGCCAAAATGAATATTGGTTTTCTTATGATATATGTGATGCTTTAAAATGTGTCAATGCGATTGTCCTAACATGCCACTCCCATAGGGTATGTTCTCCAATATCCTCTGGTATGTTAGGCATATGCTCTATAAGAGTGGTATGTTACAATTATGCTTTTCAATTCTAGTTTCAAGCAAACCAACCAAAAAAGGTTTAGTCTTACTCACAAAATCGATGATCATTTATTATTTTATAGGGCTGTTAAGATCTCCAATGTTGTAAGAAATGATCTTCATTTATTGAGATAGAGGCTTTCTTCTTCCTCTTAAAGCTCCCTCTAGCTACTTTATGAAAGCTATCATGGGAATTACCATATGCATTTGATTGAGCTATTGATGTGTGTAAGTTGTAATAAATACCCTCGATAATCTGCAAACACACAGATCGTTCACATAGTACCAAGGTGTCGTTCCCACAAGGAGGGATAATCTAATCCTAAAATCTAACGCTAGAATAAATCATAGAAATTCAAATATAACGAACTAAAATAAGGATTCAATTTAATCAATCAAAACAATTCAAGAATCAATCATGAAAATATTAATAACTCAGTAATTGCAACATCTTTCTTCTTCCTCTTAAAGCTCCCTCTAGCTACTTTATGAAAGCTATCGTGGGAATTACCATATGCATTTGATCGAGCAATTAACGTGTGTAAGTTGTAATAAATACCCTCAATAATCTGCAAGCAAACAGTTCGTTCACATAGTACCAAGGTGTCGTTCCCATGAGGAGGGATAATCTAATCCTAAAATCTAAGGCTAGAATAAATCATAGAAATTCAAATATAACGAACTAAAATAAGGATTCAATTCAATCAATCAAAATAATTCAAGAATCAATCATGAAAATATTAATAACTCAGTAATTGCAGCACACACCAAAAAATCAACATAAGAGAATTACCAGTTGAGAGAAAGGGAATTTTACCTATCCTTAACTCTAGCCTGATTGATTATAAATTACCGGATTATTGGTTCTAGACGATCCTAGAGTTGATTACTGTCTCTCGAGTTATAACCATTAATCCTAAATTATAAACCCTAATTAGATTATGGAAATTGCAATCTTTTAATTAACAACTTATCCAAAACCCTAATTAGATCTGAAGTTGTCCAATAAACTATTGGGAACCTATGCAAGATTTCTCTTCGTACAATTATCAATTTGATTTAATTCTTGTTATATTAAGTCACCTAACTCTCATTAACCCAATTTAATTATTTTTCATTTGATTCACTCTCTTAATGTATTACCAAATTATGGAATCACATAATTTAATCATAATAAATCCAATCAACAGAAAAAATCAGATTTCATTAATTCAAGAATAAAACTCCTAAGGTGAGTTTAGAACATCCTCAACATTTAGATCCTATCATCAACTATTCAATCCAATTCTATACAATGATAAAACTGAAATAAATAGGAAATACAATCAAATGGAGGACGGGAGGTAGTGATGTTGGGAAACCTCCTCATCTGGGAAGTACATCGAATTGGCTTCTTCTCCTCTTTTCTCTTCCTTCTTCTCTTCCTCAATCTCTCGATGAATTCTCTCTAGGGTTTCTCTAAAAGTGGCTAATGCAAAAGCTCCTTCTGCCTCTTTATCTTGTTCTTTAAATATCCTTTATGTTATGATGAATTCTTTTTAGGGTTTTTTTCCAAAAGTAGCTAATGCAAAAGCTCCTTCTACCTTTTTGTCTTGTTTTCTAAATATCCTTTGTGTTTTGAGCAGCCCTAAGGTTTTTTGAGGTCTAAAAGGTCCAAAAATTCTCTCGAAACTTGAATTTTTGAGTGTCTGCATGTCTGTATGATGCTGCCACGATCATGGGCCACATCTGAGCCTTCTGTCACGATCATGACATGCAGACCATGATCGTGGGCCATGTCTTTGGCTTCTGTAACGATCATGGCATATGGGTCACGATCGTAGGCCAACTCTAGTGCTTCTGTCACGATTGTGGCCTATTGTGCCACGATCATAGGCCATTGTTTCGACTTGAATGTCTTCGAAACTTATCTGTTCTTCGATGTTGACCCTGAAATACTAACAAACATATCAAGGTACCTTAAAAACATAATATTTAATCTCAAAGACTTGTACTAACCCATAAAAACACTTAAATAAAAATAATTAACAAACTAACGCAATTCTAATCTAAAGACATACTAAACGATTGAATTAACAATTAAATACATATTAAACTAGGCCCTAAAACATGATGCAATTTACACTTATCAACATCTCTACACTTAAACGTTTGCTTGAGCAAACACACAAAATCACAAACCACACAATTCAATAATGAGATAATGACTTCAGCTTCATAAAATAAATTTAACTTTAAACACAATCATGCAAGTTATTTCAAATCATTAACATGCAAAATCCGCATCTTGGGGCTCTGGGCTAAACATACATATTAATCAAAACTCTAATGTCAAGTTACTCACCCTTTTCAATTATACACACACATTAATAATTCTTTGGTCATTCAAACTTAGTAACTACTCCTAAGTACGTTTTCATGAAAATTCAAGCTATTTAAAAGTTCAGTAGGTTTTATTAGAAAACACATTTTTAAAAATATTTTATAGACATGGACTTAGTCTTTTACTCGGAGGCAAACATTGGTGATGAATGTCGATCCGATTACTTGACTAAATCATGTTTTTATTAAGTTGGTTGGTTAAAATGTCATTATAGCCTTTTAACGCAGAGCCATACATTTTTGATACGTGTCGATCTGGTTACTCAGCTACATCACATTCTCAACTAGCTACTAGCTCTATTCATAGCCTGTAGGCCAGCGAAATAGTATTTATTTAAAATTAACCAACATAAATTTTTTTATTGCCTATCTTGTTCTTAAGCTACTCGTTTTCGTAAAAAAATATTAGTAGAGTTACTTAAGTCAAAAGACCTAAAATTATGAATGAATGTGACAATTTAGACGATGACAACTCACACCAAATCCTAATTAACTTGCATATTTAGCCAAGGAACCCAATTCACTAATTTTTCGAGCTAATGACTCTTCACAACCTAATAGACTATATTCAAAATTAAATCAATTTTAATCCATCTAAGCCATTAACATATTCACACAATTCATAAAATGCAACCTAACAAACTATTATACAATATGTAAAATTCACATTCAAAGCAAAATAGATAACCCTCCTCACACTTGAACAACACATAACCCTCAATGTGAGAAGGAGGCAAACAAACATGCATGGCAAGAAGAAACATAAATTAAAGTAAAAAATAAAAAATAAAATAAAGACTAAATTTAAAAGGAAAAGGGTTAGAACAAAGCCTCATGGTGATGGAGGCGAGGATGGTGTTGGAGGTGGCAGTTGGATGCCTTGAGCCTGTTGTCTTATCTTGGAATTGCTTAAAGAATGTGAGAGAAGTAGTGATCCTAGATGAAGGTGTTTTAATTATTCGAACAGAAGGAAATCACTTCCTTGTCCTTGGGAATTGCTCCTTCGGGATATAGCTTGCAACAATGCCTGTTAACCTTGAAAGTTTCCTTGTTAACATTTTCCAGTTTAAGGGATCCATAATCGAAGACTTGAATGACAGTAAAAGATCCCCTCCATCGAGATTTTAACTTTCTTGGAAATAGTTTCAACCTTGAATTATATAGTAGAATTGCATCTCCTACTTTAAATTCCTTTTTTTTAAGATGAGAATTGTGTCATTTCTTTACCTTTTCCTTGTAGAGTTTCACATTTTCATACACATTATAATGAAACTCCTCAAGTTCGTCCAATTGCAAAAGTCACTTTTCACCTGCTTCTTCTAATCAAAAGTTAACGTTTTTATCACCCAGTATGCCTGATGTTCTAGTTCAATTGACAAATGACAAGCTTTCCATACACAAGCCTATAAGGAATTGTTCCAATCGCTGTTTTAAAAGTAGTTTTATAAGCCCAAAGGCATCGTTTAGCTTTATTGCCCTATCCTTCCTAGAGTTATTCACCTTCTTTTTCAAAATTCATTTCAGTTCTCAGTTAACAACTTCTACTTGGCCACTAGTCTGTGGATGGTAAGGTGTAGTAACAGGGTGGAGCACTCCATATCTTTTTAAGGGGGCATCAAAAGATCTATTGCAGAAATGTGTACCCCTATCACTTATTATTGTACGTGGCACTCCAAACTGATTTAATAACCATTTGATGAGCTTTTGCACTGCCTTTCCATCATTAGTTGGAGATGCCAATGCTTCAGTCAAATGTGAGACATAATCCACCCCCACTAGAATGTATATGCTTCCTATTGAAGATGGGAAAGGACCCATAAAATCAATGCCCTATACATCGAAGACTTCCACTTCTAAAATGTTGGATAAAGGCATTTCATCTCTTTTAGGGATGTTACCTATTCTTTGGCATTGATCACATTATGCCACGAAAGTCTGAGCATTTTTAAACAATTATGACCAATAAAATCCACTCTCGAGTATCTGAGCTGCCATTTTGTTAGCTCCATAATGTCCAGCATATTGACCTTCATGACATTGTTTTAAGATGTCCAACATTTCCTCCTCCGGAACACATTGTCATATTAACCCATCAGTGCATGCTCTGCATAAAATTGGCTCATCCTATAGATATCGTTTACAATCATGTAGGAATCTTTTCCTTTGTTAGTAAGATAGATCAGAAGGAAGTTTACAATTGGCAATATAATTCGCGATATCAACTGTAACACCTAAATATCCCCTGGAAGGATATGCGGATGCGGATGTTACGTAAGACAGGACTCAAACATATCAAAACAATACAAAACGTTGTCATAATTCAAACAACCAATCATTACTTTTCCATACATGTTCTACTTTAAACAAAATTTAACCAGCGTACTGAATTTATTCGAATACATGCTTCAATTACAACGCCATCCTGAATTAAAGTTATTACATTACAAACCCTTAAACAAAACAGTACTTATCTTAAGTTCACATATAGTCTGTATTACAATATTTACAAACTTTTAACAAAATACATCATGTCTCATATTATTACATACAACCTAAACATAAAATCCTAAAATAAAACACATTCTTTGTTGGCCACTTGTCAACTTATTAACAATGCCATTTGTCACATTCTTGCTAAGCCATTTGTCACATAATGGACGATGCCAAATGTCAATGCATTAGCTATGCCAAATGTCACTAACTCATAGGCTTAATCCTTCTAATTTTCATGCACCAACTTAACTTGCTCCTTAGCAACTTTCCTAGTCGAAATATACATTTAAATACCTTAATTCTGTAATGTCACATTCAAATCATAGCACAATTTTAACTCCTATCTCATATGTACTTTCATGAACATGTATCATTTCAACTAAGGTATATTTTAGGGCCTTACAATTCTCTCCCCCTTAAAAGAATTTCGTCCTCGAAATTCATACCTGATTAAAATAGTTGAGGATATTGAGCTCTCATGGTCTCTTCTGGTTCCCATGTTGCTTCTTCAAGTCCATGGTGTTGCCAAAGTACTTTCACCAATGGTACTTGCTTGTTCCTGAGTTGTTTGACTTCTCTGCCTAATATAGACATAAGCCCTTCTTCAAAAGAAAAATACGATTGTAGTTAAATTTCTTACACAGGAGTCTTATGTGTTTCATCAGACCGATATCTTCGCAACATGAAAACATGAAATACATCATATATTTTGGTCAATTCTTCAAGAAGAGCTAATTGATAAGCTACTGGTTCGATTCTCTTAAAAATCTCATATGGACCAATATATCGCGGACTGAGTTTACCTTTCTTACCAAACCGAAGTATATTCTTCCACAGTGACATTTTCAAGAACACTTTATCACCTACTTGATATTCAATATTCTTCCTTTTTAGATCAGTATAGGACTTCTGCCTATCACTGGCAGCTTTCAACCTATGTTGATTTTCTTTAGTATCTTTCACAATATCAGGCTCGATCATCTTGTTTTCACTCAATTCAGTCCAACACACTAGAGTTCTACACCTTCTACCATACAATGCTTCATAAGGTGCCATGCCAATGCTAGTTTGATAACTGTTGCTGTAAGCAAACTCCATCAGAGCTAGATAATTATCCTAACTTCCTGAAAACTCTAACACACAGCCTCGAAGCATATCTTCTAATATCTGGATAACCTGTTTAGATTGTCCATCTGTCTAGGGATGGAAAACAGTACTGAACTTAACTTAAGTACCTAAAGCCTTTTGCAGATTTTTCCAAAATCTTGAAGTAAATCGAGGATTATGATCAGAAATAATAGATAATGGCACCCCATAGAGAAAATGAGCAAACTTGGTGAACTTATCAATAGTCACCCATACAACATCATGCTTCATTTAAGTGAGAGGAAGTCCAAAGACAAAATCCATGGTAATGTTATCCCATTTCCATTGAGGAATAGAAATAGGATGTAACAAACCAGATGGAAGTTGATGCTCAACTTTAACCTGCTGACATGTCAAACATTTAGATACATAATCCACTACATCACGTTTCTTACTTGACCACCAGTAATGTTGCTTCAGATCTTGGTACATCTTATTTCCACCAAGACGCGTAGTGGAAACAGTATTATGAGCCTTAAATAACTTCTTCTTTTTGAGTTCATCATTAGCTGGCATACACAACTGATCTTTATAATACAAATCATCATCTCCTTTCACAGAAAAGTCAGGTTGTTTACCTCCCTGAGTAGCGAAAATAAGTTTTTGCAACTTATCATCAACTTTCTAGCATCACAAATTTCTTGCCTCAAGGTAGGCCTAGCTTTCAATTGAGCTATTAAAGCTCCTTTAGATACAAGGCCCCATTCACCATGCTGCACCGGCAATGTTGAAATGGTCTTCCAACTCAAGGCATGAGCCATGACATTAGCCTTACCCAGATGGTAGTCTGCAATACAATTATAGTCTTTAAAGAGTTCCAACCAATGCTGTTGTCTTAGATTGAATTCTTTCTGGGTAAGCAGATACTTCAGACTCTTATGATTTGTGAAAATTCTACACCTTTCACCATGCAAGTAGTGCCACTAAATTTTCAAGGCAAACATTACTGCTGTGAGTTCCAGCTCATATGTAGGGTAATTTTGTTCATGTAGCTTTAGTTGTCTAGAGGCATATGCAACTACCTTTGCATCTTACATCAAAATACAACCCAAACCATTTCTAGATGCATCACTAAACATATCATACTCGTTACCAGAAGTAGGTTGAACCAATTCAGAAGTTTTAGTAAGCATTCTTTTCAGTTGATCAAAACTATTCTGACATCTATTAGACCATTCATACTTTACTCGTTTTTGTAATAGTTTAGTTAAAGGGGATGCTATCATCGATAACCCCTTCACAAACTAACAATAATAACCAACTAATCCTAAAAAACTTCTCACTTCTATCACATTTTGTGGTGACTTCCAGTTAACAATATCTTCTATCTTATTAGGATCAACTCTAATCCCTTGAGAAGAGACAACATGTCCTAGAAAAGATACCTTTGAAAGCCAGAACTCACACTTGCTCAGCTTAGCATAAACTGTTTCTCCCGTAGGGTCCGTAACACAATTCGAAGATGCCCAGTATGGTCATGTTCATTCTTAGAATAGACTAGGATATCATTTATAAACACTACAACAAACTGATCTAAATAAAGCCTGAATACTCTATTTATCATATCCATAAATGCCGCTGGAGCATTAGTTATCCCGAATGGCATTACCAGGAATTCATAATTTCCATAATGGGTCCTAAATGTAGTCTTCGGTACATTCACATCCTTTACCTGAAGTTGATAGTACCCCGATCGCAGATCTATCTTTGAGAACACTCCTGCATCTTTGAACTGATCAAACAAGTCTTTAATCCTTAGCAACGAATACTTGTTCTTCACTGTGACTCTATTCAATTGCCTGTAATCGATGCACATCTGTAATGTACCATCCTTTTTCTTAACAAACAAGACAGGTGCTCTCGATGATGAGACATTGGGTCGAATGAACCCTTTATCCAGAAGCTCTTGCAACTGCACCTTCAACTCCTTTAATACAGTAGCAACCATTCTGTATGGTGCTCTAGATATAGGAGCAGCGCTAGGCATGATTTCAATAAATAACTCCACTTCCCTTTTAGGAGGGAGTCCAGGTAATTCCTCAGGAAACACATCCAAAAATTCATTCACCACCAGAATATCTAGCAATTTACCACCATCCTTCTTAGGATCAAACACAAAAGCTAGATAAGCTTCACATCCCTTCCTTAGGAGCTTTTGGGCTTGTATAACAGATACCATATTAGCTAAAGAGCTAGTGCAGATGCCATGCAATACTATTTTAGGCTGATTAGGCTTCCTAAGCACAACTATATTAACATTACAATCAACCAATGCATGATGCTTGGACAACCAATCTATACCCAAAATCAAATCAAATTCATGAAAAGGCAATCTAATCAGATTTGCTACATATTCATTTCTTTGGATCATAATAGGACAATTCCTAAGCACTTGATTAACTAACACACTACTACCCAGAGGACTGGTTATATGAATGTCATACTCTAACTAATCTATAGGCATCTCCTTATCAGACATTTCTCTAACACAGATATAGGAATGAGTATATCCAGGATCAATTAGTGTATGCATTTTAGAATTAAAGAGAGAAACAATACCATCAATGACCTTAGGTGCATCCTAATCCTCACGAATTTTCAATGCATAAGCTCAAGCCGAAGTAGAAGGTATAGCTGGTCGATCAACAATTTCTTAATAGGTACTCAGATTAGATCTATTATGATCAGATCCTCTATGACCTCTACCTTGTCCTCTAATTCCAGTAGATACAGAAGAGACCACCCTACTAGCTTGTAATGTCTGAGACTGTCTCATAGGGCAGTTAGTTATCAAATGCTCATTACTGCCACTTTAGAAACATGTGCTTGTAGTTCTCCAACAAGTACCTAATGATGTCCAGAGCACCAAAACTTCAGCCAACTGAGGAACCCTTACCAGAAGCAGTCGATGAGGGAAAGTTTTGTCACCTTCCCCTAGCTATAGATCTCTTAGTAGATTCCGGTGTAGAGGAAACACCTTCACGACTCCACTTGATCGAGAATTGACTTCCACTAGTAAAGCCCCTTCGTTAAGCCCTTTCTCTCTTCACCATCTCTTGCCTCTCTATTTTCATAGCAGCTTGCACCAGTTGATGGTAATTTACTTGCTACAGTAAGGTGAATGCTGCAAGATCCTTGATCGAATCGTTCAAACCATCCTCCAACTGAAGACATCAAAACTCCTCAGTAAGTATCGGTTCAGGTGCATACTTACTGAGTCGATTAAATTCTTTATCTTACTCAGTAATAGACAGATTCTGCTACTTTAGGTTCAGAAACTACTTCCACTTCTCCTTTTTATAAGCCTCCATAACATACTTAGCTTTGAACTCTTGGGCAAAGAAATCCCAATTCAGAGTGTTGCGAGACTTAAACATATCAAAATATATCAAAACAATACAAAGCGTTGCCAAAATTCAAACAAACAATCATTGCTTTTCCATACATATTCGACTTTAAACAAAATTTAACCAACACATTGAATTTATTCGAACACATGCTTCTGTTGGATTGGGAAAAGAAAGCATGCCATATTTGGAGAACCGATAGATTTCAAAACTTCTTAGATATCTTATTTGTAGCGGAAGCAATATATCCAAATCATCATGCCAATCTATACAAGATATGGTATAAGGATAATAATAAACATAAACAAGATAGTGATATTACCGACTCCTTCACTACAGCTTTAATTTCTCTCTACGCTATCCTCTCCTTTTTCTTGTATCCAAAGCCTTTTGTTTCTGAATCCTTTTCTTTGTTAATCTATCCTCTCCTTGTTGTTGTATCCTCAACCAATTTTATTTACCTTTTGTTCTTCCTGGACAACTTGGTTAACAAAATCCTTTGGTGGGAAAGGAGAAGAAAAGTTTGGAGGAGATTTTTCTTAGAAGAAATGAACCAAAAATGAGACTCTTCTTATGCAAATTTTGACTCACTCATGCATGAAAGGAGAGAGAGCGTCAAACCATACAAGAACACCTTCTTACATCCTCAATTTCGGTTACGCATGGAATGGAAGAAGAGAATAGCATCCAATGCATCACTTCTTACTTTAATCAATCATAAAGTAGCTAATAAATGA
>JANQAP020000584.1:387042-401167 GCA_026874005.2 Erythroxylum coriaceum
AATAAAAAATTTATTTTTTATTTTTATTTAATGTATAATTATTATTAGTAATAAAATATTTATTTTATTTTTAAAATAAAATTTAGAATAAAAGTTTAACTAACAGATTAAAAAATATTTGAAAAAAGAAAAGGGGGTGGAGTGAGATGCGGGAGAGGGGAGACAGAAATTTTTTTAAAATTTTTTTATTTTTTTAAATTAAAATTTGAAAATTTTACAATTTAATTCTTATATTTTTCAAAATTTCCAATACCAGCCAATATTTATAATACTGGCCGGTACCGATCGCTATTGGCTGGTACCGACCGGTATTTAAACCCGGTACTAAAACTAATATTCCGGTACCGTTTTTTAACCAGTACGGTACGTGGCGGCCGGTACAGTACGGTATTCATACCAATGCTATTAAGGATTAAATGATATTTCATCTATATAATTAGAGATAAAGCATAATATTTTAATCTTTGTTTATATTACTTTGACTCAACACAAAGCTGCAACTGCTTGTGTTTACGTTCCCATGAATTTGAATATTTGGGAAAAAAGAAAATTTTGTTATTATTATTCACTTTATTTCTTTTTATCTTTTCAAACATTCTTAAAATAATCTCGTAATTATACTATTCATGTTGTGGTTGAAATTGTAAGTTTTATGCAATCACGTTAATTTTTACTTAATGCACTAGTAATATTTTTGTTCTGTTGTTCTATACTCCTACAACTCCTTCTCGTAATGTTTCTCCAACAATTGGTCACCCTCTTATTGGTATGTCAAAAACTAGGATTGGAGATGATCTTCCAGGTACTTCTTTACCATTTAGTCTGCTGCCAAACCAATCCTTCTTCATATTGTAAGCCATTAATGTTCAATGCAAAACCTGGGAAGTATGTAATGCAGAACTTTTACATACGAATTTTCTTCCTTCCATTATAATGGTTTAATTTCCAATTTTGAAGTCAAAATATTGCATAAATTGATAAATACTAGAAATCATAGCCATACGATATGTAAACTATTCGTCAATGATTTTCACTTGAGGTTTTCTTAAGGGAGTTTTATTTGAAGAGAGGTGCTTATAAGGATACAATTTATAAATTTAGAACTTTATCATATTATTTAAGCCTTACTATATTGTAACAAGTGAGGATCTTTACGTTAATGTTGAAAATTAAGTTTGTCTCAGTTTAATGAAACACAGTTTACAAGAAAAACTTAAATAGACAAGTTGTTTTTGACAAAGCTCTTTCTTTTTATTTTTTAATATCTCGAATAGCTTGAAAGGTCATCCTCGTATTAGTTTTCAGCATATCCAATTATTCTATCCTTTAACTATTTTCTTTACTTTCTCTCTTTACTCTCATCTCTCTACTTTAACTCTTTTCTTTTTTTTCTCTCTCTTCTTTCTCATTTCTCTTTCCATTGATACATAATGTTAGCATATGTAGGCTATTGATAGGTATAGTTCATACTATGTTTACCTAGGTGTTTTAGTATGTTTTTAGGTGTTTATTAGATAATCATCGTATATATAGGTTTAAAATTGTATTATTGTGAGTGTTTGTTTATATTCACAGTGTTTGTGTGGTTTAGAGAATGACTTCAATCTTAATTTTATGTTTCATAAGATGTTTGATGTTTTGTTGGTGCTGGAAATCAAATAATTGAAGAACAATAAAGGTGGAAGTTACATAAAGGGTGTCACAATCATGTATGAGGAGCACAATCGTGAATGGTGTGTGTAAGATTGCATGCCATCTGTCATGATCATGCCAATGTCACGATCGTGATAGGGACTTTCCAAACGTGACTTTTTTTAAGGACATGAACCAAATCCAAAAATGGTTGCAACCATTGAGTCAAAGAGTATTAAATATGGGAGACCAGAAAGAACATCCAGGAATTCCAGCTTGCTGGATTAAGTCTTCAATAGAGTTTTTCTTCTTTTCCTTTAGTTATTTCATTATCCTTGATGTGTAATCTAAATTCTAAGATGTTAAACATGTTTATAAAGTTCTAAATTTCATATTAGGATTTATTATGGAATTATTTTGTGACTTTGATCATTCTTGATTTCAATACATATTGAGATGTTTGTGATAATTGTTTATGATATACTTGATAATAAATCAAGTGAGTGAGTTAAAAGTAATCAGTGTTAGATTGTATAACAAGAGTTGGTAGTTTAATAGACACGCAATTATCAAATTAAAAATCATTCAAAGAGAGATCTTGTTTGAAAAATAATTATCCAGTAGATAGCTTTAGATCTAATTGAATAAGTTAGGGAAAGTTTTGTAAATTGAGAGATTGCAAATCTAGAAATTTTGAATTCAATTAGGGTTAATTGATTAGATCTTGAGAGAGAGTAATCAATACCTTAGGAAATCTAGGATGAAACACATAATTGAATCAACAACAGTTAAGGAAACAAAATAAGAAAAGAATAATTCCTAAGTATTCAATCTTGATTAAAACCTTAAATTAATTGGCAACTCACTTGTTATTTGATTTTTTGCTTTGTTTTATTATTTTTTTCAAATTTTTATTATTTATTTTTATTCAAATCACATTCTGAATGCCTTGATAGTTGTGATTTGCATCATGTTTTAGGGTATAATTTGTTATGTATTTAGTGTTAAGTTGAGTGTTTAGTATGTATTTAGGTTTTAATTATGTTAGTTTATGTATTTAAGTGTTTTTTATAGGTTAGTATAAGTCTTTAAGCTTAAATGTTATGTTTTTGAGGTACCTTGATGTGTTTGTTAATGTTTCAAGATCAACGGTGAAGAATGGAGAAGTTTCGGAGACTTTCGGGCCAAAACCACGGCCTACGATCTAGGCCACGATCGTGATAGAAAGATGTGAGCCACCAGGATCCAGGCCAGCATCATGACACTTTGGTCATGATTGTGACAGAGGGGCCAGAACCAGGCCACGGTCGTGACACTTTGGTCACGATCGTGACAGAGAGGGTTAGACATTAGCCACGATAGTGGCAGGCAGGGCCACGATCGCGGGCTGTGTTGGGCAGACATGAAAATAAGTGAAAACGTCAAGTTTCGAGAAACTTTTTGGACCGTTTCGACCCTAAACAAACCCTAGGGCTGCCAAGGTATTTAAGGAACATAAAGAACAGAAGAGGGGAGCTTTTTGCATCAGACAAATTTCGAAGCCCTAGAGAGCTTATCAAGAGATTTGAGGAAGGAGACAAAAGAAGAGAGACACGGAGAAGAAGCTTGACACGATGTACTTCCCAGAATAGGTGGTTTCCCATCGTCGTTGCCTCCATCATCATCCATTTCAAAATATTTCTAGTTTATTTCGTTCTTAAAATTGTATAGAATTTGGGATAGCCATAGATGATAGATTGTTGAATGTTGAGGATATTGTCTAAACTCACCTTCGAGATTTGTCTTTGATATTAATGAAATTTGATTTATTGCATTGAGTTATTCGTGATTCAATTTCTGTTCTTAATAATTCGGTAACAAATTGAGAGGGTGAACTGAGTGAATATCATCAAATTGGGTTAACGAGAGTTAGGTAGTCTGATAGACAAAGAATTGAATCAGACCGTTAAATTTGTGTAGCGAGAGATCATGCATAGGTTTCGGTAGGTTATTAGACAATTTCAGAACTAAATTAGGTTTTGGGTAAATTGTGAATCGAGAGATTGCAATTCCATATTCTAATTAGGGATTATTAATTAGAGTTAAAGATTATAACTCAAGAGAGAGCAATCCACCGAACTGTCTAGACCCAATAATTCAAAATTTCATAATCAATTAGATTTTCATTAATGTCAGATTAAAACACCCCCTTTCTCTCAATTGGTAGTTCCTAGGTTGATTCTTGATTGGGTTTTGCAATTTGCTATTCTGTTTATAATTTTTGAATTTAATTCTTGAGATTGATTGCTTGATTGATTAATTTTCTGCGTTAGATTGTTATTTTGATTTATTGCGAACTTAAGTCAAGCCTTAGATTTTAGGATTAATTTACTCCTCCTCGTAGGATCGATACCTTAGATACTACGTGAACAACCCATGCGCTTGCAGTATTATTGAGGTTATAAATATTAAAACTTAGCATATGTAAACCATCGATCAAGTTTTTGGCGTCATTGTCGGGGAGGTGATAGTTTAGTTCTATAGTTTAAGGCGTTAGATTAGTTTTTAATTTTTGTTTTCGTTTCTTTCATGTTATTTTAGAAATCGTACTCTTGCATGAACGTAAGAGTCATGAGAGGTTTGAGTCATGCAGTGGAGACTTTATATTTGGATATCACTTGACTATAACCAGCCCTTAGAAAAGCTCGGCGAGAAGAAGAAGAAGAGATCATAAAATCATCAAGGGTAGAGGAGTTTCAACATAATATGGATTAGGAAGTGAACCAAGGATAGCAACAGAGGACCCTGATGGACTTCATGAGGCCTGGGTTCAACGTAGCGAATCAAGGAGTGGCTAGGCCACCTATATAAGCAACTTCATTCGAGATTAAACCAGCACTTCTCAATATGCTTCAGCAGAATGTGTAATTTTATGGATTGGCTAACGAGGATCCTAGTGCGCACATAGTTAACTTCCTTGAAATCTGTGATACCTTCCGGTATCATCAGATGTCAAAGGATGTGGTTAGAATCAGGCTATTTCCTTTTACTCTTAGAGATAGAGTGAAGAATTGGTACCATTCACTAAGCCCAGCAAACATCACGATGTGGGATTAGCTTGTGTGTGTTTTCTTAGACAAGTATTTCCTATTGACGAAGACCACTAATATTATAAAGGAAATCACTAATTTCCAATAAGGTCACAGGGAATCAATCTAAGAAGTGTGGTAGAGATATAAGGACTTACAACGGAATACCCACATTATAACCTACCGAAGGAGTTCCTGTTGCAGACTTTCTACAATGGAGTGAACCCACTGACAAGAGGCACGATCGATGCAGCTTCAGGAGGATCCTTGACGCGGAAGACAACCGATGAAGTAGAGGAGTTGATAGAGGAGATGGCAAGCAACAGTTGTTTGTGGACGAATGAGCCAGGTAAGCGACTTGCTACTTTCAGAGAGCATAAGGGTATTGTTGTGGTAGATCAAATGACTGAGATGCAAGCAAAGATCGATAATTGGACATGACAGCTCAATAACATAAAGGCATCGTCCTTAGCTCCAGTGAAGGCTGTACATTTAAAGTGTGAGCTCTATAGACATATATACCATGATACCGTGGACTGTTATTTGATGAAAGAAGACAATCAGGAGCAAGTGAACTACATAGGGGCGCAATATGGATGAGGAGGTGGTAACAATCCCTACTCCAACTCTTACAACCTCGGGTGGAAGAATTATCCTAACTTCTCCTGGTCAAACAATAATGGCAGACAGTTCAGGCCTCAGGAACAATCAGGCTTTTAGTAAGATAAAGCGAGCTCAATAGAATCGAAGTTGGATAAGATTTTGGATAAGATTGGAGGCATGGAGGATGTGCATAAGAGGCTCGAGAATAAATTTGAGCAAGTAACAAAGAACCATGTCTCATCTATTCACAATCTAGAAGTCCAAGTGGGCCAATTAGCAGAGGCAATGTCTACTCGAAATGCTAGAACTCTTCCAAGCAACATCAAGTCTAACCAGAAAGAAAGGATCATAGTCATCAGTTAGACCCAAAATGAAGAACCGGAATAGGTGCAAGAAGAAGGAGATAAAGGGAAGGGTCAAGAAGACCTTCCAAGTGAGCCAGTGATCGAGTCAATTAAGTCAACTCGATGTGTATTTCCATTCCCTATTTTGGCTCAGTAGGAGTTATATGCAAAAAGGGCAACAAGGAACCTATAGGAGATTGAATCAAATAAGGTCGAGGAAGTGACAGAACAAGTATAGATGAAGCTCAAAATGAAGGAATCTGTCAAGAGCAAATATCAGAAAAGGACCCTAACATCATACAGAAGAAAGAGGACTCATAAGACTTTTTCATCCCCTGCAGTATCAATAGAATCATCATAAACAAGGCATTTGTGGATCTAGAAGTGAGTATAAACATGATGCCCTACACCTTTAGTCTAAAGTTAGAGTTAAGAGAGTTAGTACCCATCAAGTTTTTTGAAAAGACGGCCAACAGAACGGTGCACAAACTGATGGGGATTATAATGGATGTGAAAGTAAAAGTTAAGAAATATACCTTTCCTATAGACTTCTACATATTGGGTATTGGAGAAGATGTGGAGACCTCGATAGTTCTTGGGCGACCGTTCTTAGCTACTGCGCATTCAATCATTGACGTTGATGGGGGCAAATTAACTCCGAGGATAGGAAAAGAGAAAATAACCTTCCAAGTATCGTGAAAAGATTACGGATCTCCTTTAGCTCCAAAAAATAGCAAAGAACCTGAACCTCAAGGCGAATGGGAGGATATCGAAGATCTTAGGAATGAATTCAGGAAGAAGCGCTCGCAAAAAAGAAGGCAAGGAAAAGAGAATTGCAAGGAAGGTGGGAACTGTAGCATGGTGCTAAAGTTCAAACTTTAAGATTAATGACTATGTTACCATTACACCATTCATTTCGACCACCGTGAGCTTAAAGGAGCGTCGAGCTACTAACATTAAAAGAAGCATTGCATAGGAGGCAACTCATGAAAAATTAGTTTCTTTGATTGTTTTTATTAGAACGTTTGAATTCCGTGGTTAGGATTATTTTTGTTTTGAATAAATCAAGAAGGAATAGGATTTCAAAATAAAGTGGATGAATCATCAAGTAAGAAAAGAGAGGAGAAAAGGGCCGCAAAAGTATTAAGAAGTGAAATTGAAAAGATTTAGGAAAGAACAAATGAAGCTAGGCCACGATCATGGCTTACGACTAGGTAATAAAGAGGGAGGACACATTTCTTTAAGAAACTTTTACCATTTTACCCTTTTAACCACCTATATATTCAGTTCTAACTTCACTTTTACATTCACTTTCATTTTCGCTTTATCTCTCTAGACTTCAAGCTTACAAACACTCTCACATCTCTCTAAAAATTTCAAACTTCCAATTTTTTTCCAAATTCTACTCAATTCCCAAAAATTATGCTAGATATTAAACAATTCACTCGATGGGAGCAATCAGGATGAATTCAATTTACGGTATGTGGAAGAAGAAACTGAGTAGCAAACTTTGGTGCACCCTTCGCGACCTACACCGAGGAGGAAGGTATTCATTTCCAAACTTTAAATGCTAGACAAATTGTAGTTCCCAAATACTTTGATTTTGAAACACTTAATAGGCTAGAGTTATGCGAGAGAGCAGAAAATTTAGCTTAATGAAGCCAATGGACCCAATTTATATAGTTCCAATTTCCTGTCTATCAAGAACTCACATTGGAAATTTTCATTTCACTAACTTATGACCTTAGGAACCCCAAGGAATTGTGGTTTAGGTTGAGAGGATGAGCTTATGAATTGAATGTAGAACTCATGTGTGATATGTGTGGATTCCCCGAATCCTCTATCATCGATCAGCATGATGATTTTCATCCCTCTCAATACTGGAATGAACTCACTGGAATAGAGCACTTTCATGCCAAGAATGCTCATAACAACATAATACGATCCCACGAACACTTGTTGCTGCACACAAATTTATGTGTCAACTGGTTTTTGACAAAACAGAAACCAACAAATGTTCCACAAAGGAACTTTTTATGTTGTGGTGCATGGATCACAGTATTCCAGTGTGCACATCCACATATGTGCTACATGTTATTGTTATGACTCCACGCAAGAGGAGCAACAATCTAGGAATGGGGTACATAGTGTTTACCATTGCAAAATATTTTGGCGTGGACTGGAGTGGATTAACTATTCATCTCCCTGAATTCCTAAACCATCACCACTTATGGAAGGCTAAAATCCTTAAGTCCCATAACATGGAACTTAGGGATATCAGCCAGAAGACACATGTCAGAATTAGGGCCAGTCAGGCTAGCTTATGTTTAGCCCCGCCACAGCAAGCAAAGGAAGAGGAAGAACATGGCTGGAAGGAAGTTTTGGATGCAATCTCTGAAACCAACAAGACATTTGTGGAAAACACCAGAATGATTAAGGAGATGGCCCGGACACAACTCCACCATAGCCGGGATATCCATCAGATCCATAGATATTTCGAGGCTCAAGACGTTCAATTTTTTCCTTCGACACCATCACCGCCTCCATCTCCATAGGATTTGTGTCTGACCCATTTATTTTTCTTTTCCAAATTAGCCTTCATCTCTAATTTTTATGTTTATTTCTATTTTATTTTCTATTTACTTTAATTTCTGTCTTTTCTTTTCTTTTATGTGCTGTTTGCTCCCTTTTCACATTGAGGACAATGTGTTGTTTAAGTGTGGGGAGGGGTTATGTGTTTTACTTTTTTTATGATTTTGCATATTGTATGATAGTTATTAGGTTGCATTGTGTGAATTGTTTGAATGTGTCAATAGCTTAGATAGAGTGAAATTTATTTAATTTTGAACATAGTCGATTACGCTGTAAATAATCATTAGCTCGCAAAATTAGTGAATTAGAGGTATTTGGATAAATATATAGCTTAATTAGGATTTAGTGTAAATTTAGCACCCTATAGGTTGTCACATTCATTCATAATTTGAGGCCTTCAACTTAAGTAGCTTAACTAGTATTTTCCATATAAATGAGTAGCTTAAACAACAAGGTAGGCAATAAAATAAAAAAGAAAAAATGTATTAAATAAATCACTATTTTGTTGACCTTTGGGTTATGAATAGAGCTAGTAGTCAGTTGAAAATGTGATATAGTTGAGTAACCAGATCGACACACATTACAAATGTGTGCCTTCATGTCAAAAAGCTATAATGATGTTTCAACCAAGCAGTTTAATAAAACATGACTTAATCGAATAACCAGATCGACATTCATTACCAATGTTTGCCTCCGCGTAAAAAGACTAAGTTTATGTTCACTAAATAAAAGTGTGTGTCCTGAATAAAAACCTACTGAACTTGTAATAAGCTTGACTTTTCATGAAACCATATTTAGGAACGTTTACAGAGTCTGAAGGACCAAAGAATTATTAATGTGTGTGTGCAATTAAAAAGGATAAATGAATTAACATTTAGATCTCGATTAATTTGTATATTTAGTTTAAAGCCCCTAGACTTAGATTTTGCATGTTAATGATTAGATATAACTTATATGACTGTGTTTAAGATTAAATTTATTTCATGAAGTTGAAGCCATTATCTCGTTAGTGCATTGTATGTTGTGTGTTTGTTGTTTTATTTGTTTGAGGAAATGTTTAAGTGTGGGGACGTTGATAGTTGTGATTTGCATCATGTTTTAGGGTTTAATTTGTTACGTATTTAGTGTTAAGTTGAGTGTTTAGTGTGTATTTAGGTTTTAATTGTGTTAGTCTATGTGTTTAAGTGTTTTTTATGGGTTAGTATAAGTCTTTGAGATTAAATGTTATGTTTTTGAGGTACCGTGATGTGTTTGCTAGTGTTTCAGGGTCAATGGGCGAAGAATGAAGAAGTTTCGGAGACTTTTAGGTCGAAACCACGACCCACAATTGAGGCCATGATCATGACAGAAAGATGTGAGCCATCAGGGTCCAGGCCAGGATCATGACACTTTGGTCATGATCGTGGCAGAGAGGCCAAAACTAGGCCACAATCGTGACACTTTGGTCACGATTATGACAGAGAGGGTTAGACGCGGGCCACGACCGTGGCCTGCGCCGGATAGACATGAAAACAGGCAAAAACGTCAAGTTTTGAGGAGCTTTTCGGATTGTTTCGACCCCAAACAAACCCTAGGGCTGCCAAGGTATTTAAGGAACATAAAGAACAGAAGAAGGAAGCTTTGGCATCAGAAAAATTTCGAAACACTAGAGAGCTTATCGAGAGATTTGAGGAAGGAGATGAAGGAAGAGAGATATAGAGAAGAAGCTTGACACAAAGAACTTGCCGAAATAGGTGGTTTCCCACCGTCGCTGCCTCCATCATCATCTATTCTGAACTCTTTCTGGGTTATTTTGTTCTTTTAGTTGTATAGAATTTGAGATAGCCATAGATGATAGATTGTTAAATATTGAGGATATTTTCTAAACTCACCTTCGGGATTCGTCTTTGATATTAATGAAATTTGATTTATTGCAATTTTATTGAGTTATTTGTGATTCAATTTCTGTTCTTAATAATTTAGTAATAAACTGAGAGGGTGAACTAAGTGAATATCATCAAATTGGGTTAACGAGAGTTAGGTAGTTTGATAGATAAAGAATTAAATCAAACCGTTAAATTTATGTATCGAGAGATCGTGCATAGTTTTCTGTATGTTATTAGACAATTTCAGACTAAATTAGGTTTTAGGTAAATTGTGAATCGAGATATTGCAATTCGATAATCTAATTAGGTATTATTAATTAGGGTTAAAGATTATAACTCGAGAGAGAGTAATCCACCTTATGACCGTCTAGACCACCCAATAATTCGATAATTTCATAATCAATTAGATTTTCATTAAAGTTAGATTAAAACCCTCTTTCTCTCAATTGGTAGTTCCTAGGTTGATTCTTGATTGGGTTATGCAATTTGCTATCTTGTTTATAATTTTTGAATTTAATTATTGAGATTGATTGCTTGATTAATTAATTTTTTGCGTTAGTTGCTTGATTAATTAATTTTCTGCGTTAGTTTTTTATTTTGATTATTGCGAATTTGAGTCAAGCCTTAGATATTAGGATTAAATTGCTCCTCTTTGTTAGATCGATACATTAGGTACTACACAAACAACCCGTGTGCTTGCGGTATTATCGAGGTTATAAATATTAAAACTTAGTATATGTAAACTGCCGATCATACCTTATACAAAGTTAAGTTCAAATTTTTAGTCCTTGCATAATCCTCATGGAAACGATAACCTTATATACTACAAGATATGATCTGCATACTTGGGGTTTATTAAAGGTTTTGTTAGATATAAAACTTGCTCAAGAAGTTTTTGGTATCGTTATCGAGGGTTTAGTTTTAGGACTATTTGATTCCTTTGATTTAAGGAATTTTTGGCCATTCTTGTGTCTTTGCGATTACATAAACATAAGACTTAATTTTTAAACAAGATCAACAAAGCTCCTTATCTTGACATCACAAAACAAGAAAGAGAAATCTAAAGAGCGAGACTCCAAGAAGAGGTCGAAAGAATAATGAAAGAAGAATACAATCACAGAGACCAGCAGAGGACCCTTATAGACTTCATGAAGCCAAGGTTCATTGCTATAGTATAAAGCATCACTCGACCACCAGTGCAGGCAATGTCATTCGAGATAAAACCAGCATTGCTAAATATAATACAGAATAATGTACAGTTCTACAGGTTACCTAATGAAAATCCTAACGCTCATCTAGTAAAATTTTTAAATATATGTGATATCGTCTGATATAATGGAATGTCGAAAGATGCTATTAAGATAAGGCTCTTTCTCTTCACAGTAAGGGATAAAGCCAAGGTGTGGTATCATTCCATAAATACAAAAAATTTCACAACATAAGAGCAATTGGTACGTGTGTTCCATGAAAAGTACTTCCCTCTAATGAAGACAACGAGGCTCATAAAGAAGATTAAAAATTTTCAACAAAATATAGGGAGTCATTATACAAAGCATAGGAACTTTACAAGGATTTACAAAGGAGATGTCCTCACCATAACTTACCAATGGATTTTCTCTTGCAAACTTTCTACAATGGAGTTAATGCACCTATGATGGGCACTATAGACATAACTTCTGGATGATCTCTGATGCAGAAAAATAGTTGAGGAAGTAGAGGACTTGCTATAGGAGACGGCGAATAACAGTTATCTTTAGACGTCAGATAGAAGCAGACAACAGTCAACTTTTCAAGATCAGAAAGGAATTATTGTTGTTAATTCAGTGACAACACTACGGCTAAGATAGCTAATTTAACAAGACAATTGAAAAACCTATAAGCCTCTTTATTATCTCCAATTAAAGCAATTCAGTATGGATGTGAGTTATGTGGACAAGTTAATCATGTTACCTCTAATTATTTCTTAATACAAAATAACAATACGAAGTAACTCAACTACATGGATGCATAGTTTGGTCAAGGAGTAGGGTTAGAGTAAGGCACATATAATCCTGGGTAGAGGAACCACCCAAAAATTTCTTAATCTTAAAATACGGGCAATCAATTAAGAATCAAGGTCCACTTGGATTTCAACAAGATAATTCTAGTACAAGCGATTTAAAATTGGACAAGCTCATGGATAAGCTCATAAGTATGGATGAGGCCCAGGGCTGAAAGAGAAGTTTAAGCAAGTAGCTAATAAACTGTGCCTCTTTTATTCACAATCTGGAGGTTTAAGTAGGCTAGCATGCGAATTCATTGTCTACATGAGGTGTGAGGAGTCTCCCAAGTAATACTTAAATAGATCCAAGGGAGAAACTCAAGGAAATCACACTTAGGAGTGGGAAAGACCTAGAATAATAAATAGAGAAACAAGTTAAAACCCACCATATAGAGGAATAAGAAAAGTAGAAGAAGGATGAAGAAAAGGGTGAGTATGCTCCATACATTGCCCCTCTGCCATACCTACCTAAGATTCCATTCCGCCAATGACTATAGAAGAACAAACTAGATGCATAATTTGTGAAGTTCTTGGAGAAAATGAAGACTTTGTAAATTAACTTATTATTTGTGGAGACATTGGAAAACATGCCTAAGTACGAAAAGTTCTTGAAAGACATATTATCAAAGAAGTGAACTTGGGAAAATAATCAAACAGTAGCACTAACTAAAAGTTGTAGTTATATTATCACCAGTCATATGCCTTCCATTCAACCAGGAAGTTTTACAATATCCTGTGCAGTTGGTGAACTAGAATTTGCAACTTTTTATGCTATTTAGGCAGAAGTATAAATCTTATACCTCTATCGATCTTTAGAAAATTGGGGCTTGTCAATGTGAAGCCAACTTCGATGCTTATTTAATTGGAAAATCAATCTATCAAGAGACCATTTGGTATGTTAGAAGATGTGATAGTTAAGGTGGACAAGTTTATTATTCTTGTGGACTTCGTGGTTTAAATTTCTAAGAGTATAGGAGTGTCCACTAATTTTTAGATGGCCATTCATAAATACTAAAAAAGTACTGATAGAAATTTATGAAGTCAAATTGCTTCTTCGGATTGGTGATGACCAAGTAGAGTTTAAACAGCTCATGCATGAAAATGGACATAATGGATCCATGTATTAAAGAGCAAGAGGAGAGCTGTTTTGAAGAAGTAATTTACGAGGAATAGGTGACAAAGGACATAGAGTTTGAGCAATATATGAAAGTCCTTGTATAAGAAACCAAAGCAAAAGAGGGGATAAGGGTGATTGCAGAAGAAGACAAGCAATTCACTATCCTACAACATAAACTATTTAATTCCATTAAATATTTAGGGAGTTTTATTATTCCCAATTTTGTTGACAATTTGTTATCAAAAAGGGCATTACTAAAATTGCTTGGATTTTTTAGTTTAATTAATTATTTCCTTTTAATTATCTCAAAATATGTAGCTTATTTATGGGCTACTAAATTGATGTTAGACAATATGAGTGGAAATGAGCCACTTATAATTGATCTTGGTTAAGTTTTGAATGATTAAAAGTATAACTAGAGACTTTAACTTTGCATTTTAGATTGTTAGGTTTATATTGAATTCTAGTATTTAGGTGTAACTTTTATGTTTTTGGAGTAGTTTGGATTTCTAAATTTCTTATTTTTAAATATATTATAAGCAAGGAAAGCAAGGTTGGGGGTTACATAAAGAAAAAACGAAGAAATGGGACAAGGTGATAGTTTTTAACACGTCAAGATCGTGCCTCAAGGACCACGATTGTGCATGGGTTGTCAAACCTTTGTCACAATTCTGCTCCAAAGTCATGATGGTGATCGGGGGAAAGAGTCATGATCGTGGCTCCAAGGCATGATTGTTCCTAGTAGGGTTGCTAAGAAAACATATGAATTATCAATTCCTAACCCTCTTCTACCCCTCCCTCTTTAACCCTAACACCTTATATTCACTTTTTCTCTTCTTCTTCACCAACTTTATCTCTCTAAA
>JANQAP020000584.1:408191-424465 GCA_026874005.2 Erythroxylum coriaceum
TACCAAAATCACCAAAACAAAACATGAATCTATCCACCCTTCTCATGTACTACTTGAAATTTTCTAAGAAAAATTTCAAGGTCCAACATCAATAACTGAAATTTAAATAGAAATAGATCAATCTTAGTGAGAATCATCTAGGTTAACTCATAGTACACTCCAGATTACACTATTGCCTAGATGATCTAGCAAGGTCTGGATGTTGGTGTTCGACATGTGTGTCTAAAATCATATAATACGCACATAATTCACATTACTAAAGTGATTAATCAAATACATCTTCAATCATGTATTTATATACATATATCATGTTCAATGCATGCTCAATGACTTTCCCGGGTATGTGCCCTTATTCTCATTTCTTAACCAATCATATATCATAAGAAAATCTTCATTCCTTTAACACTTGTTCATTCCAAAATTAAATACATTGTTATCAAACAATCTCTTCCTTAAGTTATAACACCATTTAATCACTTCAACTTATCAAACATTTAACCAACTTATTCAACTTCAAATTAGGTTCATTTTAAGCCTCAATCAAGTCCATATATACCATAATAAAGTACCTTATCCTTAATTGGTTCAATAATTACACAAAATTGAATTTATCACTTTAAAGCCTTGCTCATGATCATCGTGGACCTTCCCACGATGGTGACAAAAGCTTGTGCAACAAACCACGACCGTGGGGACTATACCACGATCATGACAGAACCCAAATAACCAGGCCACGATCATGCACTACATTATTTTCCCCAATTCTATACAAATCTATCCAAGTTAGACACATACCAAGCACTTGCATTTTTTAGATTACAAGCCCTTAAAACCTACACCATTACATGATCATCTAGCTTCATCTTAATTATACTAAGGTTCATTAAACTTTGCTCATTTTTGTCATTAATAATCACTTCATATACATACACATACATCTCCAAATCAAGATCACTATACTAACATCTTTCTTTAGCATAAATTTACCTTCTTTATACATCAAATTCCAGTCCAATTCATCCATATAATAACCTATGTAATCCACAGTTTTCACATACCAAGAATAAATTCATCCATATAATAACCTATGTAATCCACATTTTTCACATACCAAGAATAAACAGAAAACATCCAAGTTTATCCAACATATTCTAGCACACAACATCATTAACATCATATACATTTCATTCCAATTCAAGCATCATTCTCAAACTATTAAACATACCATAAAGATTAGATTGCTACTTACTTATTAAGCTTCTAATTTCAACTCAAAATAATAAGATAACCTATCCCTCCAAACAAGAAAAATCAACACACTTCCAAAGTGAAAATGAGTTGGTTTTCAACAGCAAGGTGAAGGTAACAATAAGCTAGTTTCTTGGCTATTTTGTGAATGATTAAAGTCTAGTTTTTATGAAATAATTTGAGCTAGGGTTAAACCAAAATGCAGAGAGAAGATAGGAGCAAATTCGGTGGTGAAGCAAGGAGAAAACAACAGAAACATTTCTACATTAGCTTAGCTTAATCAAGATGCTAGGTGTCTCCAATTTACCTAAACATGTGTCATTTAGCATGTAAGCCATGTATCCTCTTATTATACTGCCATTAGTCTCTTACTAATTAATCCACATGTCTCCTAATAATTTGTCCACATGTCACATAATAATTGATTCACTTGTGAATTAATTACTAGTCTATTTGTCACTCATTTAACTATATAAAATGTTACTCAATTATGGGTTTAGTAACCCTATTTTTTCAGGTATCAATTTATTTTTCCCCTTGGCATTTTTCCTAATCAAATGTACATCTTAATTCATCACTCTCCCAATTAATCACAATTAATTCCAAATTACTAATTGGAATCCAATTAAACAAAAATTCAAGACATACTAATTCACAATTCCCATTATGTCCATTTTAAAATCTTTTGTGCCTCGAAATATGTCAATTGAGTGCATATACTATCTTGGTAATGTGTACCAATTATAATTTGTGCATGTATGATAATGATATGCATGTGAATGAAATACATTTTTCATAAATTCTCAATACTATCACTCATGTGCATTGGTCTTGGGTCAAACCCTACATATGTCCCGAAAATTGGATATTACAATTTATGTGAAATATCTTTAAATGTTGGTAAAATGGATTTAATTAATATTAAAGATAAGATATAATATTAATTGACATATGGATGATTTATTAGAACCTATATATGATTGTATTATACTTAGATATTAGAAGTTGTATGGGGTGCTAAAAATATGCTTTCACAAATTCTTTGGTAATAAGGTTAAACATTTTATATGATTGCACTAGGTATTTGTATCTAAGGGATTTGGAAAGAAAGGAATAATAAAATATTCAAAAAAAAGTATGCTACATTGAAAGAGACATCATATGAGATTCTTCAAAGCCTCAAGGATATCCTATTTGTTAAGAATATGGTCAAATCAATCCCTAGGAAATCTAGTTATTGTTGTCTTTCATAAGTTATAATCTGGCTATTTTAGTAAAGAGAAAATTTTCAAACTTTCTTTACTATTGTATAGGTTACCCCATTTAATTGATTGTAAACTATTATCATTTTCTATTAAAATATTCCCTTAATTTAAAAAATCCATATAACCTAATGCATTGTTAGAAGTTTTAATTTGCTAGAGATATTGATTAATCAACTTGAAAATAGGTGGTTGTGACTCGAGTGAGAACAATTTGAAAACCTACGAATTTTTTATAATTCTAGATATTAAAACACTTCTAAGATTATTTTACAACCTACCCCTTACTTGTGTTGGGATTACAATTTCTTCTAAAAGATAAATATACAATAAATATCAAGTCAATCATTGAAAGAATAAAATCAATATTCACTAGTTGATGTAATAGAAATATATCCATAGCATTGAGAATTCATTTGGTTAGTTTAGTTTTAAACAACTTACATATATATTGGTTCTCTCATTTAAGGTTCCACAATATAATTTATATGAAAATTAAATAAAAATTGAGGAGCTTTATTTGGTCAGGAAATGCCAATAATAACTCATTAGCTAAGGTCAAGTGGAGTGATCTTTGTTTTCCTAAAGATGAAGGAGGGCTTGGGATTATTCTTATAAAAACACTAATTAGGTGTACCTAATTAAGATAATTTAGAGAATTATAAATGATAAAAATCTCTACAGGTTAAAATGGTACATCTATTTTATTTAAGAAATAAGAATCTCTATTTTATAAGGCCAAAATATAACTCATCATAGATGATGATCCATATAATTAATCTTATAGAAAAAAGCAAAATTATAGATCATTCAAAAATTTGTTGATGGCAATTCTACATCTTTTTAGTAGCCTGTAGTGCAATTTATTTCTTTTGGACAGAGAGGAACCATAAGATCAGTCAAAAAAACTTATGCAAGAACAAAGTTTCTTTAACACAATTATTTAATCCAAGAAAGAATAATTAATGGCTCACCACCTATACCAGGTCTATAGTCAAACCCTAGTAACCAATTAGAGATTATCACTTATAAGTTAGATTTCTATTAGAGCAAACACAACACTTTGATGTTTCATAGGCAGATTATAAAGGCTTTGATCTTGTGATGCTGACATGAAGTTTAAGATTTGTAATTTAATACCCTTCTCACTAAAGAAACAATGATGAACCTAGAGAAGCGTAGAAGAATGCTTGGTCATTATTAATGGATTTTCAATAAGAACTCTTCTTGTTGTCTCTTTGATGATTAGAGAATCTTAGCAACTTAGATTTTTGGATTATTTTGTACTAAACTCCATAGCCATTGATTCAATATATTCTTTACATTATAAGAAAAATAATAACTAAGTAAAAATATATGGTTAGGACATTGATTTACAAAGATGTAGCACCAATTCTAATAAAAAGTCATATAAAGGATTGGTGTGAATTTTCTCTACTTATAAGTTTTTCTCTTTCATAATAATATTAGTTATGAATGGAACCAAAAATTTCCAACAAAGATTCCTTTCCTCCTTTTGGAACCTTAGCCTTTATTATTATCTATCATGAAAAAACCCACCTTATCTCTAAACCATTCTTTTGGGCTATGATGTGATAAGGAAGAAACGAAACATAAAGAATAGTACTAAAGAAATCACACAGGCAAGTGGACTTACTATTTTGTATAGTATATTCTAGGTAAGTCGAGTGCCAATCCTATAGAGACTAGAATTACTAGCACTAACAATCTTTATACTATCTAGTATAAATAAATGAATAATTGATTTAAAATGTAATAAAACATAAATAAAAATTTAAAGTAACAAAAAATATTAAAAACTAATCAATAAACTAGATTTGGGTATGGATTCCTGGATAATCTATACATTGCTTTTATTCTATCTTAACTTAATGATCACTACTAGCTCTTTAGACTAGTAGTAAGTCTTAAGTTACAATTATATTATCTCTCAGTAATCCCTATCCTTAAATTGATTTGAACAAAATATCTTTCTAATCAAAACAAACTAAGAACACATTATCTTGCTTCATGAAATCCTATGATAGGTTTCACCCTAACCTAAAAAGAATATGTTGTTATATCTTTAGCAACCAATTTAACCCCCATCATTCATACTGTGATCTATTTATACTTATCATCTCTTGATCTCAATATATGAATTTGGATATCTTGTTCCTTTAATTCAATATAATATAAAATATGGTCAATTCTCAATGAAGCTAGAATATTTAATTAAATCAAGAAATGAATTCAACACCTACGACCTAGGTTTCATCCTAACCAAGCCTATATCCCAATTAGAACATGATAAAACAAAGAGAACTCATAAAAATGATAAAAAGAGTAAAGAAAAATTTCCTTATGGTATTTAAATCTTTGTAGTCCATGATGAATTTTAATGGATTCATTGTTTCTTCTCCTAAGTTTGCTCTTCTCTTAATATCAATAGCTTAGGTTGGCTCCTAATTAGTTTTCATCTCCAAAAACTAATCTCCCTCTTTTTTTTAGTTTTCTCTCCTTTAAAAAAATGAAATCCTAATTTTTCATCAAACTTGGCACTAGCACAAGATCATGTTAGGTTCTTATGTTGCTTAAGCCATCATTCTAAAAATTTTATGTAAAAAATCATCACCAATATAGGCCAGAACATAGGGTTATGGTATCATTGTTTTGGTGAGCATAGGCTAAACATAATAGAATGTCATAGGCACTTGGAGAAATAGAATGGTCATATTTTGAATAAGGTTTGAATGTAGGGGCATATTGGTTTTATGTTAGTCAAGTGGAAAACTCTTTTAGAAATGGAATAAGGCACGATTGAGTTCAAGTAGTTAGCACTGTGTTATGCACCCTTCTCTTAAATTTGGTCAAAAATTTAATATGATATAAATGAAATGAAACAAAAAGAACAATATTAAAGAAATCAAACAGGTAAGTATACCTATCATTTCCTATAGTATAGTCTAAGTAAGTTGAAGGTTGATCACATGGAGATTTCCTATAGTATAGAATGTCATAGGCACTTGGAGAAATAGAATGATCACATTTTGAACATGGTTTGAACACAGGGGTATGTTGGTGTTGTGGTAGTCAAGTGGAAAACTCTTTCAGAAATGGAATAAGGCATGATTGAGTTTAGGTAGTTCGCACTGTGTTCTACATCCTTATCTTAAATTTGGCAAAAATTTAATGTCATATAAATGAAATGAAACGCAAGGAATCATATTAAAGAAATAAAATAGATAAGTATACCTATCATTTCCTATAGTATAGTCTAAGTATACCTATCTGGCTGTTGGCACTGTGTTTTGCATCCTTCTCTTAAATTTGACCAAAAATTTAATGTGATATAAATGAAATGAAACACAAATAAAAATATTAAAGAAATCAAATAGGTAAGTATACTTATCGTTTCCTATAGCATAGTCTAAGTAAGTTGAGGGTTAATCGCACGGAGATTGGAATTACTGACTATCATTCTATTATCTATGTTAATATAATGAATGATTGATTTAAAAAAAATAAATAAAAATATAAAATACCAATTTAAAGTAATATGTAGTATTAATTGACTAATGAACAAACTAGATCCAAGTAAGAATTCCCTAGAACATTTCCTGTACTTTGAATCAATCTTGACCTAATAATTAATCCTAGCTTCTTGGGCTAGTATAAATTCCTTGGTTACAATTGTATGCTCTCTTGATCAGTACAATCTTTATCCTTAAATTCATTCGTCCAAAATATCTTTCTAACCATGACAACCTATGAATGCATTAACTCACTTTATGAATCCTTATGTTAGGTTTTATCCTAGCCTAAAAAATATACAATTTTATCTCTAGTAACCTATTTGACCCTCATTTTTATGCTATAATATATTCATACATATAATATCTAGATCTTAATATATGAATTCGAATATTGAATTTTCAATTCTCTTTCCTTGAATTTAATATAATATGAAAACATAAAAAATTATCATGAAAGTAACTTCCTTCAAGATGGGCCATGACACTTATCTAATTTTCAACTGATTATACAATTATGAAAACTAATAAGTTCTTCATTGACTATATATTTATTGAGAGGTATAGTTTATACTGTGTTTTCATAGGTGTTTTAATGCATTTTTAGGTGTTTGTTAGTCGATTATCTTATGTATAGGCTTAAAATTGTGTTATTGTTAGTGTTTGCTTATATTCTAAGTGTTTATGTGGTTTAGTGCATGATTTCAATCTTAATTTTATGTTTTATAAGGTGTTTGATGTGTTTGTTCATGTTGGAAATTAGATAATTAAAGAGCAATGATGATGGAAGCTATATAAAAGGTTTCATGATTGTGTATAAGCACAATTTTGATAGGCATGCATGGGGCTATATGGCCTCTGTCATGATTATGCCTCATGGAGCACGATCGTGACAAAGAGGAAACTTCTAAGAGCACGATCGTGACTCCTATGTCACAATCATGACAATGACTTCCCAGATGTGATTTTTTCATCTGTTTTAGAGTTTGAGGGTATTTTTGGAATTGATCAAAGTGGGAAATACAACCCTAAGACCCTAATACACTATATAAATACATGAAAAGCACCAAAAATCATCATCCATCACTAAAGAGTAGATCAAATGTGGGCGATCAAAAAGAACAACTAGGAATTCCATCTTTCCAGATCAAGTCTTTAATAGAGTTTTTCTTTATTTCCTTTAGTTATATCATTATTTTTGATGTGAAGTCTAAATTCCAAAATGTTAAACATGTTCATGAAGAGAGATCTTGTTTGAGAAATTAATTATCCAATAGATAACTTCATATCTAATTGAATATATTGGGGAAAGTTTTGTGAATCGAGAGGTTATATATTTAGAACTTTTAGGTCTTGAGAGAGAGTAATCAATATCTTAGAAAATCTAGGATCAAACATATAATTGAATAAGAAAGAGTTAATTAAATAAAATAAGAAAAAATAAGTTCTAAGTATTCAATCCTAATTGAAACCCTAAATTTAACTAACAACTTATTGTTGTTTGATTTATTTGCTTTGTTTTTATATTTAGTTTTAATTTCTACTATTTATTTTCATTCTAATCACATTTGGAATACCTTAGCAAAGTTAAGCTCAAATTGTTAACCTTGCATAATCCTAGTGGGAATAATAGCCTTATATATGATAAGATATGATATGTAAACTTATAGTGTATTAATGGTTTTATTAGATTTAAAACTTAATAAGTTTTTGGCGCCGTTACTAGGGATTTAGCTTAGGATTCTTTGAATTCCTTTAATTTAAGGTTTTTTTTGTTATTCTTCTGTCTTTACAATTGCATGAACACAAGAATCACTCGAAGTTTAACTCAGATCGAAGACACTCTAGCACTTAACATTACAAGTTAAGAAAGAGAAATTCAAAGAGTGAGACACGAAGAAGAGATCAAAACAACAATGGTAAAAGAGTGCAATCAAGGAGACTAACAGTGAGACCTTATGGATTTCATGAGACCAAGGTTTAATGCTACACATCAAGGCATCACTCTACCAACTATGTAAGCAACTTCATTGGAGATCAAACCAGCATTACTGAATATACTGTAGACTAATGTGTAATTCTATGGGTTATCTAATGAAGATCCTAAACCCCATCTAGTAAAATTGTTAGAGATATGCGATACTTTCTAATATAATGGAATGTCAAAAGATGCCATTAGGATGAGGCTCTTTCACTTCACACTAAGGGATAGAGCCAAGACGTGGTATTATTCTTTAAAATCAACAAAATATCATGACATGGAAGTAGCTAGTGTGTGCCTTTTTAGACAAATACTTCCCTCTAACGAAGACATCAAGGTTGATAAAGGATAATAATAATTTCCAAAAAAATGATTGGTAGTTACTATACAAAGCATGAGAACGCTACAAATATTTTCATAGTAGATGTCCTCACCATAATTTAACAAAGGAGTTCCTATTGCAAACATTATACAATGAAGTTAATCCATCTATGAGGGCCATTATAAATGCAACATCTGGAGGATCTCTAATGCAAAAGACAGTTGAGGAAATAGAGGACTTTCTAAAATAGATGAGAAATAATAGTTGTCTCTGGACGACGGATAGATGTAGACAGCAGCCAACTTTCTAAGATAAAAAGGGATTCATTACTGTCAACTTAGTGACAACATTATAGGCTAAGATTGCCAATTTAACAAGACAACTAAATAGTTTACAAGCCTTTTCATTTACTACAATTAAATCAATTCAGTATGGATGCGAGTTAAATGGAGAACTTAATCATGTTACCACTAATTACTTTTTAATACAAAGCAATAATACGAAGTAACTTAACTACATAGACACACAATTTGGTTGAGGAGGGAGGAATAACCCCTACTATAACACATACAATCCTGGGTGGAGGAACCACTCAAAATTTTCTTAGTCTAGCAATGTGGGAAATTAATTTAGAAAGGTCCACCTTGATTTCAACAAGATAAATCCAATGCCAATGATTCAAAATTTGACCACATTATAAACAAGATCATAAGAATAAATAAGGACCATAAGAGGTTGGAAGGTAAGTTTGAGCAAGTAGTTAAGGACCACACCTCTTTCGAACCTGAAGGTTCAAGTGGATCAGCTAGAAAACACATTTTCTACAAGAAGTGTGGGTAGTTTCCTGAGTAAAACTCAAACAAATCCAATGGAGCAATTCAAGGAAATCATATATGGGAGTGGGAAGGACATCAAACAATCAGCAGATAAACAAGTTAAAACCACCCAGTAGAGGGACAGAAAAAGGCAAAAAAGGATGAAGAAAAGAGTGAATACCCTCCATATGTTGCCGCTCTGCCATACCACCTAAGATTCCATTCCCCCAACAATTACAAAAGAATAAACTGGACTCATAATTTCCAAAGTTCATAGAGAAACTAAAGACTTTACAAATTAACTTATCATTTGTGGAGGCATTAGATCATATGCCTAAATACGAGAAGTTTCTAAAGGACATATTATCAAAGAAGTGGACTTGGGAAGATAAACAAATGGTAGCACTAACTAAAAGTTCTCTATTATCACCAGTCACGTACCTTCTAAGTTAAAGAATCCAGGGAGCTTCACAATATCCTATGTAGATGGAGACATGGAATTTGCAAAGTGTTTATGCAACTTAGGTGTAAGTATAAATCTTATACCTTTATCAATATTTAGGAAATTGGGGCTTGATGATGTGAAGTCAACTTCAATGCTTATTTAGTTAGTGGATCAATTCATCAAGAATTTGTTTGGTGTAGTGGAAGTTGTTATTGTGAAGGTGGACAAGTTCATTATTCCTATGGATTTCATTGTATTAGATTTCAAAGAGGATAGAAATTGCCCACTAATTATTGGACGACCATTTATGAAAACTAAAAAAGTGCTAATAGATGTTTATGAAGGCAAATTGTTTCTTCAAATCAGTGATGAGCATGTGGAGTTCAATATGAAAGAGGCCTTGAAACATTCAAAAGAAAGTAGCTTTTAGATTAAAATAGACATAATGCATAAATGTATCAAAAAGAAAGAGAATAATTGCTTTGAAGAAGTAAGTTACAAGGAAGAGGTGACAAAGGACTTAAAGCTTGAGGAATATACAGAAGTCTCTATTCAAGAAGTTGAAGTGGAAGAGTGGATGATGGTGATTGCAAAAAAAGATTAGCAATTTACCTTTCTACAACACAAACTGTTTGATTCCATTAATGATTCAGGGAGTTTCATCATCCCTAATTTTGTTGATAGTTTGTTATCGAAATGGGCATTACTAAAATTACTTGGATTGTTTTAATTTGATTGATTATGTCTTTTTTATTATCTCCCAATATGTAGCTCATTTACAAGTTACTAAATTGAAGTTGGGTAACAAGGGTGGAAATAAGCCATTGTTAATTGATCCTGGTTGAGTGTTCAATGATGAAAGGTCAAGCTAGAGACCTTAATTTAGCATTTTAGATATTTAGTTTTATTTTCAATTCTAGCATTTAGGGTTTGATTTTTCATGCTTTAGAGTGATTGGATTGCTAAAATTTCTTATTTTTGAAGTTATTACAAGTTAGGGAAGCAAGCTCAGAGGTTACATGAAGAACAAATGAAGAAGCAGGACAAGGGTGACTATCTTCAGCATGTCATGATCTTGCCTCAAGAAGCATGATCGTGTATGACTTGACAATGCTCTGTTACGATTATACCATGAGTCACGATTGTGACTCTAAGTCATGATGGTGCCTCGTGACCAGAATAAGGCAACATATGAATTATCCTTCCCAAACCCCATTCTACCCCCTTCAACCCTAACGCCTTATATTCACTTTTTCTCTTCTTCTTCATCCACTTTATCTCTCTAAAACTTAGCAGCCACTCTCAAAATCTCTCACTTCTCTCTTCATTTTTCTTAGTTTTTCACTTTTTCTTGTTTCTTTTACCTAGATTCACATTTCTCCTACATATATGTAGTAATTTCCATATAAATCTGACATCTTTAAAGTGGTTTTATAAGATTTAGTCACTTTTCTCTCTTCACGTTCTTTTTGGTGTTTTTGGTGTATTTTGTGTGTTTTAGTTGATTTTACAGGTAAGCACTTATTAATAGTTCCAAGAATAAAACAAACTGCTAAATGCTCATAACTGAAGGGAAAAACACACATATTAGGAAGAGGTGCACATGATAGGGCTGCAGACTTTGGAGCTCCTTTTTTGATTTATTCAAAAAACAAAGGTATCCAATTCCAAACTCATTGCTCTAAGATTGTTAATGTACCTCGATAGTTTGATTTTGACATTTTAGAAAATCTAGGGTTGAAAGATAAGGTTAAGACTTTGAGTAATAAAATTCGATGGAATAAATTTATTAATTTTAATTATGTAGTGTATAAGGAATTAACCCTTAAATTTTATACTAATATACAATTTCAGAAGCAGGATTTCACTAAATTTTGGTTTCGTTTAAGGGGTCAACCATGTAATTTGAATTATGATGTTATGGAAGATATTGGTGGATTTCTTAAGTCGAAAATAATTGAAAAACATGATAATTTTTTAGCAAGGAGGTGTTGGAAACAATTAGCAGGGTTGGATAACTTTGTGGTTAGAAATGCCCATAATAATTTCATTCTTAGTCCTAAGCATCTTTTACTTCATCAGTTTATATGTCACACTGGTTTTGGTAAATCAAAAAGCAATAAATGTTTTAGTGAAGAACTATTTATTATGTGGTGCATGGATAATAATGTTAAAGTTTGTGCAACCACCCATATTTTTCATGCTATAGTTACTTCTCTTACTAAAAAAATATTTTCATCTTGGTATGGGATATATTGTTAATGTGCTTGCTAATTATTATGGTATAGATGTTAAAGGACTAACTATTGTTTTACTTGAGTTTTTTAATCGCACTCAGTTAATGCGAGTTGAGCTCTTAGCTGTCCAACATATAGAAAACTGAGATATGAGTTTCAAAAATCATATGAAATACAGGATAGGATAAGTTAGTTTGAGTTTTGCACTAGCACAGTAGTAAATTAAGGTATCAATGAGTAAAGACATAGAAGATGATGAAGAGGAAGGTTGGAAGAAGGTCTTCAATTTGGCCTCCAAAAATAACATGCATTTGAAGGAGATGGCACAAGAACAACAAATACATCGATGTGATATCAAGAAGACTTTTAAGTACTTCGTTACTTAAGGTGTTCAGATTCCTTCACTCACACTGTCACTACCTCAGTCTCCATAAATGGTTTCATGCTCTAAACCTTTCTTTTTGTTATTTCTTTCTACAATGTTTGGTTTCTCACATTGAGGATAATGTGTTGTCTAAGTGTAGGGAGGTTTGTCCATTAACATGTTATCTATGTGGATTTTCCATATCATATTGTGTTAGTTTTAGATTAGGTTGACATGGTGTGAACATTTTGTTCCATATGTATGAAATGTGTGAATGGAAAGAATTTGATATAATTAGTTTAGCTTTAAATATAGTCATTTAATTTGTAAAGGCATATTGACTTAGGAACTTTTTTTAAGCTTATAAATTTTATGTTTTAAGTATCTTTGGTTGAATATGCACGTTAGCTAGAATATGAAACCTATTTTTTTTCACTATAGCAAAATTTGTTCTATACATTTATAATTAGAAGTCAATTGAATTAGTTAGCATTACTGGTAACTTTTAATGAGAATAATTGACTAAAAAGAAATGAGATAAGCTAAGAAATTAAAAATGATTGTTAAATAAATAACTATTATGGTAGCCTTTTTTTAAAAAATTCAGTTAGGAATAAAGTTAGTACCCAGTTGGTGATATGACATAGCTGAGTAATCGGCAGCATTTATGACAGGATGTTTGTCTTCAAAACAAGATAAATAGTAAAAACATGACCTAATTGAGTAACTAGGGGACATTTACGACAAAATGTTTGCCTCTGCATCAAAAGATTAGGTTAACATTAAAGAAATATTTTAAAAAGGGGAGTTTCAATAAACAAAACCTACTGATCTTTGCAACTAATAAAAATTTTCATAAAGAGATATATAGTGATAGTTCCATTTTTGATTGATTACTAATTATAAATGTATGTTTACAAGTTCCATAGATGAATGAATAGGGTGTTAATAATTTGGTGGATATGTATATTAAATTCGAAGTACTTAAATATAAAAGGAATAGGTTAGTATGTTTGCAAAATTTGAAAAATTGATGTTTGCGGTTAAATTGATTTCATAACGTTCAATGCCATTGTACCATTATTGTTTGTTTCATTAATGTGTGCTTATGTTTTTTCTTAATTATTTGAGTTTGTGTTTTTATTTGTTCTTGAGGACAAGCAAAAGTATAGGTGTGGGGAAGTTGATAGGTATAGTTTATAATATGTTTTCATAGGTTTTTTAGTGTGTTTTTAGGTGTTTATTAGATGATTATATTATGTATTGGTTTATAATTTTGTTATTGCGAGTGTTTGTTTATAATATAAGTGTTTGTTTTGTTTAGAGCATGATTTCAATCTTAATTTTATGTTTCATAAGATGTTTGATGTCTTTGTTAATGTTGGAAATAAGATAATTGAAAAACAAGGAAGATTGAAGCTATATAAAGGGTGTCACGACCATGTGTAAGGAGCATGATCACGACAGGTGTGCATAAGGCTATATGGCCTCTGTCATGATCATGCCTCATGGAGCATGATCATGATAGATAGGAAATTCCCAGGAGCACAATCCTGACTCTTATGTCACAATCGTGAAAGAGACTTCCTAAGTGCAAGTTATGTCATCTGTTTTAAGGTTTGAGGGTATTTTTGGATCATATTAAAGTGAGAAAACCCTAGATACACCCTAAAGACCCTAATACACTATTTAAAGACATGAGACATACCAAAAAACTTAGCAGTCAACACTAAAGAGTGGACCAAATATGGAAGATCAAGAAGAGCATCCAAGAATTCTAGCTTTCCAGATCGAGTCTTCAATAGAGTTTTTCTTCTTTTGCTTTATTTATTTCATTATTCTTGATATGTAATATGAATTCCAAGATTTTAAATGATATATTATTAATTTTTGATATATTTAATCCATGAAACTTAGTGATTATTGTTTTAAAATTCTTAAGACATTCGCTTTAGTTCATATTTGGTTTTAGGTACAATTCAGAAGCATAATAGCTAAAGTGAGCTGAAAGCACACTTACTGAGCCGCCTTTTTGAGATTCACACTCAATTGTCTTCAAAGAGCAAAAAGGAGAAGGATTAGAGTGAAGATGAGATAAGAAAACGCAAAAACATGAAGTGTATATGGTGCAGTGCAATCCTCACGGTTATGAGTATTGCAAGTTATGACCATGACTTAAGTTGTCATGGCCATGACTCATCATTCAAGCCCATGACATAAGTTGCCATGGTCGTGACATGTTTGGCTCATAGCCATGAGCCTCAACTAGGCTATTCACATCCATGAGTCTTTAAGTTAAGCTTGTGACTTTTTGCCACCTATGCTTGAACCCTAGTTTTCTATATAAATAGAGTGTTTTGATGGCATAATCACTATGAATCATTTTGAAGGAGTGAAGTCTCAATTTTGGACAAAAAGAAGGGGAAAACCTCTCATCCTTTGGAGACCTATGGATGTCTAGGCTTCCTCAATCCGATTCAGAGGTGATATTGATGCCGGAGAACACGGTTAAACATTCTCTCCATATGTATTGTGTTTTTTCTCTTTTAGGTATTGATTATGTTATCCTATATTTATTGTTTATGTATTGTGTAAATATGATCTTAATGCGTTCATTGGATTGTTTTATTACAAACCCATTGCTAAAATCTTCAATATAGCTTGTAATTGTTATGTTGAGGTTCATTTGTAGCTACTAATGATATTGAATCATTAGGGACACATTACATAATTGTTGTATTTCTAATTGATTTCAAATCATTAGTGATAACGTAACCTAGGTTAAATAATTAATAACATAACCTAAATTAAATAATTAACTTGAGCTTATATGGATGTTAATTAATTTGTTTTATAACTTTTAATATAGTTGTCCAATTAAATCTAGAGAGCTTTTCCTAGGTTGTTCGATAGCTAGGTTTAGTTAAAGACCTTGTTTTTATTGAACACGAGCTAAGGGAAAATTGGGGTTAACAGAGCTTATTATTAACCTATGGTTAATAGTTGCTGGAGAGGAATGAGAATAACAATTCAATGAAGTATGACTAATTGTGCTTAGGCTGAGATTGAACCGATGACTAGTCCCTAATGTATTCATCAGTTTTCTCATTTTAGATTATTTTCTTTAATTTTGTTTGTTAGTTTAATTTTGCTTTATTTTGTTATTCAACCAAACATAACCTAAACAATGATTATTTTCATTACAAAAGCTTTACATACACTCCCTGTAGGATCGACTTAGACTCATCACTAGTTATAGTTTTAGGTCTAGTTATTTTATGTAGTGTTTGTTAGGTTTGCCATGGTTGCATGCATCTCATATATGCGAATGCAGCAGAAGTGTCGAAATCAAGATTCCGACACCATGACAACCCAAAAATCACAGAATCTCACATGCTTAGAAGGATATGTAAAGAACGTGAAATAACAAAACTTTTTACCTTGTATATCTCCTCCTTTCTTATTTTCTCTCCCGGTTTGGGTTGTTGCAAACACCAAATCCTTCCTTGATCTCCAAGAACACAAAAAGATGGAAGAAGAAATAATATATAAGGGTTATTTGAGCACCAAACTAGATGAGTTCTAGTAGATGCTCAAGATGATTTATAGGTCACGAATCTTATTGCATGCACTTTGATTCATGCAAAAATTGAATGAATTGCAAGAAGAAGACTGAAGACATCTCTCTCTGACTCTAGAACTTTTCTAGAGCCTTATGCTATCACTTGTGTGTGTAAGAAGTGAAAAACCTCGTACATATAAGTAAAGAACTCACTTATATGTCACTTCGTATGAGGCACGATCATGGCCTGCTTAAAATAGGCCACACACTCTTTTTTTTTCATCCGTTCTTTTATGCGTGTGATCCTTAGGTTTCTGGCTATTTTAGGCACTTGAATTAACTCTTAATTCAAACACATCATGAAGGATTTCATGATGCCTATTTGCCAGAATATAAGTGAATTAACACACAAACTTTTTGATAGTTAATTATCCAACTTATGAACCTTTCCATAGACAATTACCGTGTAATTCATCCTTTCATCATACTATACCCCACTAGGTTC
>JANQAP020000584.1:455282-474075 GCA_026874005.2 Erythroxylum coriaceum
CACCGCGAGGGTAACCAGTGTGCTGATCTCCTAGCCTCATTAGCAGCTGCCTCCAGTCCAGGGCTTCAGTACTTACGGGATCCGCCGTCGCTTATTCACGACGCCTTAGTCCATGATTCGTCTGAAGCGCGCCATCCACGCGGACTCCGCTTAGGCGTACCTGGCCGAGTGCCTCTGTTTTTAGATTCTTAATGTATTAGCTTCCTTTGTAACAAAAAAATAATTGCTTCAATTCTTCTCTAATTTTTCTTCTTTTCCTATTTAGGTAGAAATAAGGCCTAAAATGACAATACATCTCAAATTATGCATTAAATCCTTGGAAATCTATCTAAAATGCAAGCAATATTCTATAAAAATAGTACTAAAACTAATATATGTCTAGAATACATTATTATGGTTCTTTTAAAATATAATGAAATATTAATTTCTAGCTTATATTTTAGTGTCTTTGTGATTAAAAATATATATTTTTCTTAAACTATTTATAAAACCTAAATTTAGTGGCATGAAGCTTTAGCAAGTGAATAGAGTAACATGGTAAAAAATTCGCAGGGGCAGAAGAATTGCCCTTCGCTAACGGGCGAACACCTTTAGTTTGCGGGCCCATAACATGACCTAAATATTTAATCCCTCAATCAAGTGGATTTTAAAGCTGCACTAACCAAAATTCTCATTAGAGCTGAACAATAGCATCAAATTGTGTGTAACAGTGTCAAATAGTGAATGGTTGTGCTGCTCACAAGTATAGTAGAAAGTACTACTGGTTCTCCCGGCTGATAGCTCAATAACAAACATTCTCAATCATCTCATAGCACCCAACAGATTTTGAAATTTGATGATATTGCCTCAGTTATAACCATATAGGAGGTAAATCATTCTATCAAATTTGACAGTATCTTATCCGCAACTTCAAATTGCCTAATATGTAAATAGGAAAAGAAATAAAGTACGAAATTAGACCGTAATAGGGTGAAAAAAGAAAAGAAAAGAAGCTTTTGAATAGTCCTGATTTTTAATCAAGAAGGTGAAATAAATAAAGATATTTTACCTGCAAGCATGATCGTGATCTGGGGACGAGCAGCCTGCCGGCTAGTTCCTTCTCATTTCCTGAATTATGCTTCTTCAGTTTTCTTTTAGTTTAGGTTCTGAATGTGACAGTAAGGAACGACTCCGTTCCAGCATTTTTAATAATCTATAAAATTAAACAAATTAACCTCAGCATTTTGCCATACAGTATCAGCAAACGTCAAAAAATCCGCAGCGAAAGCAATAATGGTGAAGAGAGAGTCACCGCAACAAAATGATCGACCTTCGAATCCTACATCTCCGACGGTCAGCAGATCTTCTTGGCAAACCCACCACCATCATCCTCCGTCAAGCAACCCCAACGAATATTTTAGAAACATCTTGGAGTCATCCTCCAATCATCTTCAAGAGAGAAAATACTCTTTCGGGTCTCCTAAATTCGGTCCTGTTCCTCGCTCACATGACCAGTCCGATTACTGGAAGCTACTCCTCGAATCCGGCACAGCCATTCATAGTGATCACAAGAAACGTTCATCTGGGCAATCTGTTCTGTCGACAAATTCATTTTCAATAACACCCGAGTCATGTGCTTCTTATCCTAATCTTGCTGATTTAGATGAGTTACTATTTGATGGGAGGAGATCTGCACCACCCAACTTCCAGGAGCTTCTTGACTCCAAAACTCAATACTCTACTACAAATTTGACTGATCATAACTTAGTAAATGATCTTTCTTCTCCTTGTATATCGATTTCCTGCTCTTCCTCCTCCTCGACGACATCGGAACCGTCTTCCTCCTCATCCCCGCCGGAATTACAATGTCCAGAGCTGAAGAAATCTTATCTTGATGCAGCTCTTTCTGTTACCAATTTCAAGCAACACCCGAGGACACAGTTATCTTCGTCTGTGCAAGTTCAACCGTGTCAAGACAGGAGCAAAGACATTGTCGAGAGCGCGCCTTCGCAGAAAAGGTCAACAATAAAGCCTGCATCAGGATCTTCCAAGTTTCTGTTTAAGTTTGGGAACATTGATGAATCTTTAGTAGAAAACTGTTCCAAGTATTCTGCTGTAACTTTTATATCTCAGTCGCCAAAAGCAGTAAATGAATTCAGGCCAACTCGTGCCAGCAAACCCTCCAAAGTATTAACGAGGACTGAATCATATGCAGATGGAGGACAACTAATAGATTCTGAATCACAGGTTCAAGAAACACCTCCTCTGTTGGTCAAATATTCTGCAAATTTTATGGCAAATGTCGCCATCGCTTCAGGTATGTCTCCCAAAGCTTTAGTAACAACACTGGGACGTTTCCTATTTTAAACCATCATTGTTGATATCTCTGAAATTGGGGCACCTGTGTACTTGTCCGTAGTTCTCTAAGCAAACAAAATTGTAGTTATTTACGTTTGGTGTCAAAATTCTGTGTTTTGTTCTGTAGCCTAAGCATATGCACTAGGAATGCGAGTTGTGAACATTAAACCAGAAAGGTTGAGCTTTTCTACTCTGATTTTTACTTCTGCAGATGTACTGTAAGATGTAAACCTTTAAGATTTACCTTTGTAATTGCAATGACACGGATCGTGAGATGCAAGGACTTCGAATTTTTTTCTGTGTACAAGGATTTCGGATGCATTCAATTTCGCTCTTGACAGTATCTAAGTCATTAATAAAAGCAGATTGAGTTCAAAATCGCATCTTATTCAGCAACTTGGTTGACAATTTCATTCCCCTAGCTTTTGACATCAGTAACTGAGTTTTGTTCCCGTAATTCTCCTAGCTTCAAGACACCTTAGAGGACGAGAATTGGATACTGGATGAAATAGGAGGTATCATGAGTCATGATGGTTTTAGAATTTGTTGTTGACCATATTCTTCACCTCTTATCATTTTGTGGTATCGCATACTACTTCCTCTTGATGTATCTTATATCCAGATGTCCTGACGTAGAGAATGAATTAGGGCTGTTATGTTTTAACAAATTAGGATTATAATAAGGTTAATTGAAACTGGAACAAATAAATGAAAATGGGTTCATAGACAAAACCTTCTTAAATGGAAGAATCTAAAATAGAATATCTGTTGCTGGATTGTCCTGCAAAAGTTGTCTATAATAGGTAGACAGTATTCTAGCCAATAATGAAAACCAAACCTAGGTGTCAATACATCAAAAAGGAATATAGCTAAAAGGAAAATTTTAAAAAGACTAAACTATAAGAACATAATCAAATTAGTTAAGAATTGTACACTGGATTCTTCTAGATCATTACTTCTATTGTTTAATATCAATGCAAAATACTGTCATTTGAGCCACTAGTAACGAAAACTGTAACAGAGTATGTCCAAACTCAGCTTTTTTATTTTCTTCTCTCTAATTTTTGTCTATTGCATTGACAGGCAACAACATATTTGAAAGATGCAATTCGTGCAGCAATCCTCTGAAGCATTGTTGTAGCCAGACAATACTTAGAACAGTCCTCTCTAAATCGTCTTCAACATGAACCGATGGTAGTCCTACGCACATAAATAGTGACATTGATGTTATTGCAGAAATTTATAGACCTCATTTGAGGTACTGTTGAGTAGTGGCTTGCAGTGAAATTGTAACATTAGAAGGATAAAAGGGAAATGCTGATTTCGAGGGGACCTAGTTGCCTCACTTATAATTCAACACCCCCAAAAAACTTTGAACTAGGCTTTTGTCTTGTAATATATATGGAAATTGAGAAAAATTTTCAAGAATATGTGGTTGAAGTTCAATTCCTTTATCATCCATTTCTATTCCAAGAAATTCTATTTCAGTCTGGCATATCTTTGCTTTCTTTGTAGGTATACTTGGACTTTTACATATAATCAGCATGGATATCATATATAAATGAAAAGGAGTTATTGGCAGTAGCCAAAAGCTATCAAAAATTTTATTATTTTTTATGACCAAAAAGAGTTTAATTACAAACTGATGATACTAAGGTGAAAGCATTCATTCAAAATAATCTTCCCTTTAAGCCTGAATATAAAAGATATATAAGATGAAAAACACTATTAGTTGAATATTCCTTTAATATTAAAATAAATAAATCTAACAATAATGTTCTTACAGATTTTCTAACCAGGGATGGTTAGCCATGAGGAGAGATATTTGGCATATTAAATCAAATGTCTGAAAATATAGATACGTGAACAGATAAATGATCTTTTAAATATTGCTAAATTTTCCTCAATATATCATAAGATAGCTGAACTGCTTCTCTCTTTCTGTCATATATGGCAAGCTAAGATAAATCATTTTAATTATGTTGAGCAAAAACTGTATAGATTGCTCAACAAAGTTCAGATAACTGAGGAATTCGAATCTACCAGGTCTTCTCTTATATCTCAACTGATATCTAAGTCAAAGGCTTTTACTCTAGATAGTAATTCTTTACGACCAGATACTTCTTGAAAATCTCAAATATCGAGAAATATTATGATGGAGAGTTTTTCCAAAAATCATCCTGCTGTTCAGGCGTATTATGAGATTATGAGAGATTTATATGCTCTACAAAATAATGATTTTTGTTATGTTGACTTTTCTATGATATATCTTAGATTGAATTTTTGCAGGAGCTCATCCTCAAGTAATCTACGATTGGTATGATTTTAGTGCCATATGCAATTTATTTAACCAATTCAAAGTTTCCTGAGATTTCTGCACTGCCTAAATGGATTCAAGAAGGAGTCAGAGATTGTTATTTAAGCAACCCAACGATAACTCTAAAAGATATATTGATGCTGAAAATTCTATTTATTGGACTAGATTTTTATGAAGATGAAAGATATGATGCCTATCATTTTATCATGGTAGAAAAATCTGAACACTTTCCTATTACTATTGATACGAAGTTAAGAAAAGAAATTTACAAATTCAATGGAACAGATATCCACTACCGAAGAGGAATTGGTATGAGAACTATTATCTCTGCCCTGAAAGCCTCATTCAAAAAAGGATTTAGAACCTATGTTGGGAAGATCAATTTCTCTTAATTAATGATAACTACAACCAGAAAGACCCTATGATTATAGACATTTTTGTAAAAATGAGGATAGGAATGAGTAAAAGAGGGAAGATAAAATCAAATCCTGAAGCTCAATGACGATTTTGTCACCTTCGTAAGCATACACAAATTATCTGTCTTGCGTGTATAGGTGGTATAAGATCCTTAAAAAGAAAACATAAAGTTGAAGATTCTAGAGTCAACACATACAGTGATTCAAAATAATTGATATCTTCCATAGTGTAAAGAAAAGATGTTCCTATCTTTCGGAAATACAGAAGATTCTTTACAAAAAACAAGGAGATAAAGAAAGAGATAAGGAAATCTCCTCTGCCAATTAAAATTGGATAAGGAATCTCCTCTACCAATAAAACTCAAATAAGATTGGATGCCAGAAAAGATATAACATAAACTTTGAATTTTGATTTGAAATTCGAGTGTAAACTTTTAGTATAAATAAGTCTCCTTTGTATGTAAGGAAGCAAGCTCTCTAGAATCTTTCCTTCTCTCTTGTAATATTTTCTTTCTACTATGAAATAAAAAGCCTTTTTTAACATAAATAGTTTTATCTTTTCTATCTTAATCCTTTACTCTTTTTCCTACTCTCTTTGATTTACACCTGAAGGTATGAAACAAAATTATGTTGTGCTGAACTTTGCTGAAGGAGTCGTCAAGGGTAGTTATCTCTTGAGGTTGGGTCTGGGATGTTCGTTAAAAGACTCAACAATAGCCCGTGAAGTAATGGTCAAACCATTGAGGAAATGGGTACGAAAGTGTATTGGATGCTTTAAGATTGCAAGTATAAAAATGTTATGCATATTTGAGATTTTGTTTACATGAGTGATATGTATTTAATTGTTGATACATTTAATCATTTACACTTAGCGATTAATGATACGAAAATGCTTAAGATACTTGCTTTAATTCATATATAATTTTAGGTACAATTTGGAAGCAAAAAAATTAAAGTGAGTCGACAACATTACATTTGGGTCGTTTTTTGATGATTAATGTTTACTTGTCTTCATGGTGCAAGGAGAAGAAAATTAAAAGACAAGAAAATTAAGATGATGAAGCAAAACAACAGTAGATGATAGGCAGGAGCAAGCCAAAATGCAGTTTGCGTTTCACGCAGACGTCCTGCGAAAACGCAAATGTTTCATAAGTTGTAGGCTGGAGGGTTAAGTTTCGTGAACAGTGAGGTGTGACCCAAGAAATTAATTTGTCCCATCAATAGAACAGTGAGAGAGAGGTGACTAGCGTGATATAGAGAAGAGCTGTGACTTAGTGGCTAGAAAACAAAAGAGTGGCGGCAGAAACAAAGTGAGAAGATAAGAGAAGAGTGAATAGTAGCTTAGGACTTTAAACTTAAATTGTCAAATTGTGAATAGTGAACAGTAGAGAGAAGAAAGCTTGCAGTGGTGAGAAGAGAATCGAAGGGGGCTTTGGTTAGGGAAATTTTCATGGGGTTGAAGCATTTTCTTGGGAGACCCATGAAAGGCTAAGTTCTTGATGCCAATTCGGAGGAGACATCGATGCTGACGACTCGGGTTAAGTATTTTTTGTTGTTTTGTTATTTCCTTCTCTCATTAGGAATTGATTATATCATCTTGTGTGAATTGATTTGGTATTTGAATGATGATGATTTTCATGCTCTATTGAATTGTTTTTCATGAAAACCTATTACTAGAATCAAGTACAATATGTAATCTTTGTAATTTCAATTTATGTGTAGCAACTAATAGTTCCAAATCATTAGAGATAACATAACATAGGTTAAATAATCCGAGCTTGCGTGAATATTGCCTAGATTGGTCTATTTTTCTGATTCATAAGACGATTGTCCGGATACATTTAAAGAGCTTATTATGAGTTTCTCAATAGATATGGTTAATTAACGAGTGCTTCGTAATTAACTAGAATCTAAGGAAAAATTAGGATTAACAGAGTTTATTGTGAGGGTTAACTAACGAATGCTTCGTAATTAACTAGGATCTAAGGAAAAATCGGGATTAGCAGAGCTTATTGTTAATCTACGACCGATGATTGATAAGAGAGATAAAAGAACAACAAATCAATGAATTATGCTTTATTAGGGTGTAGACTAAGATTGAACCAAAGAACCAGATCCCTACTGAATTCCCCAATTTATCATTTTTTCACATGTCTTCTTTAATTTGTTTTCATTAGGTTTATTTCATTTTTTTTCTTATTAAATCCAAAACCTCCATTACCTAAACATTAATTAATTTTATTTCATAAGCTAACCAAACACTCCCTATGGGATCGACCTAAACTCACCACTGCTACAGTAGTAGTCTAGTTATTTTATTTTGCCTAGCGTTACGACACGCCGGTCAATTTTGGCATCGTTGTTGGGGAGTGTGGTGTTTTAGTTTTTATTTTTGATTTTAATTGGTTTTTTGTATATATTTGTTCGTAATTGATTTCTTTTCAATTATTTCGTGATCTTTTCATTTTTTTCATGTTTGTGATTTAAAAAAATTTATTTTTCGATATGGATGGAAGTAATTTTTTCTTTACTTCATATTCGCAATCCTATAACAACGTTTGGACTGATCAACCTAACTTTTGTTATGGATGGGATAATAAACTGAATTACTTCCATGATAGTTTGCAGGAAGCAAAACAATTCTTGTATACACCAGAAGCTTCCTATCAAGACTCAGGTACATCCTTGAAAGAATTAGTTAATGTGTATATTGCTAACACTTTGCAATTCCAGCAAGAAATAAGTTCTAAAATGCAGAACTTGATAAGCTAGGCAGATCAATTAATGAAAGCTATCAACCGCCTAGCATCACAAAGCAAAGAGATGCAACCATATCAACCTGAGGAGTACCAGATGGATATTAGCGCGAAAACTTTACGAAATGAAGAGGAGCTTGAGAATTTTGAACCCCTCAATAAATTACTTGTGTTGAAGAAGCTAAGGAGGAGCTCGAAGTAAAAAAAGATACATCTTTTAGCTCGGAGGTAAAAACTAAGTTCATAGTTATTGTTGAGACTAACTCTTTACCTTTACTTAGCAGGTTCGAGGAATTAAATGAAGAAGAAAAAGGCAAAGAGATGTTTGAAATATTTCCAGAGTTTACGAACTCAGTCGAGATTGAGAATCTGAGGATAGTTAAGATGCTGAATGGGGATGATGATCAATTAAGGCCTTATCTGGAACAACCTCGCGTGGAAGTGGCGTTAACTATAATATCAGGATATCACAATTTTGTCACGTAAGGAAAACATGGAGTCAAGCCAGCGACCCTAAACCAAGGCGCTTCTTGGGAGGCAACCCAAGGGAAGTAAATTTCTTTTCTTTACATTTCACATTTCTTTTTTTATGTACATGTGTTTCTTTGTTGGTTTATTTTTTCTTGTTTTTAAGTTTTCAATCAAAACGATAGAAAAGATAAACCAAACAAAGAAACATTTGCTCGTTTTCTATTGCTTCTAGGATTATTTAATCATGATTAGAGAATGAATTGACTAGAGAATTTTATAGCAACTTTAGCATTTATTTTTACTCTTGTGATTGGTCGATGTGCATTATCTTTAGAAGAGTAGTGACTAGTGGTAGACAAAGCTAGTGAGATTTTGAGTCTTATTAGACTGACACATCTATATCAGTCTCATTGTCTTTTGATAATGTGTGACCTTCATGACATGTACATCCCAATTTTGTGTTGAATTTCTATTCGAGACCATATTTATATCACATGCATTAACATGGATATGATTAGGCATTCTTGTTTTTCATAAACTACATTAGCCAAATAACCTACCCTATTGACATGATTTTTCCCTTGTTAACCTCCTTTGAGCTTTATACTTTTTCTTTGTGTAGTAACCACATTATCTGCTTTATACTTAACCAAATATCCTACCCAAGCCATAAAGCTAGTGAAACATTTGTGATTGGTGAGTTTGTGGATGTACAAAAGTATAAGTGTGAAGGTGTACATATGTGTGGGTTGGTTAATGTTGTGATGTTTTGTTATGTCTTATCATTGAAATTCCCATGTTGGTGTACTTTTATTTTAAGTTTTATAAGGAAAAGAAAGAAAGAAAAGAGAAAAGCAAAAGAAAAAATAAAAGAAAATGAAAAAGAATGAAAGAAAGAAAAAGAAAAAAGAATGAAAAAATTATGTTTAAATAAATGTATCTAGGAGCAAGTGCATATGTGTTAAAAAGTTGTTTATGATTAATGCATTCTCCTAAAGTTGTGATGAATGGGTTATTTAAGTATATTGGATATGAAGTACATGTTATCTTGGAAGGTTCACCTATTGTGGTTTCAATATGTAATTGACATAAATTACATGAGTGATTCCTTCGGATTGGTATATGCTTTTTATGGTTCGTGTGTGAATGTTGAATTGGGTTGTTAAATATAACTGTTGCATTCATCATAGTTGACGGTACCCAGTTCTTGATGAGTGTTGCTTTGTTTCACTAGCTTAATGGCTTTCATGCTACTTAACCTAAATACATCTCACTTTACCTTTGCCCACATGACAACCTTGAAAAGTCCTTTAATCCATGATTTTGCATGTGAATTTTAGTGGTGAAGAAATAAAATGATATGCAAAGTTGTGGATTGTCATGATCATGAATGGTGTTGAGTGTACCCATTGATATATTTTAGTTAAATACATTTTCTGAGTCTACCATTAGATTGCTTAGTTTTTAAAGATATTGAATGTTAATATGTTGCTATGATTTTTGAAAGTCACTTATCTTTGCTTGTGATTATATAGTCTTAGAAAATATAGGAATTGAGTAAATGTTTAGGGTCTTTGAGCATAATTTGGATGTTTTGCCCGAGGATAACCAAAAGTTAAGTGTGGGAGAAATTGATATGTGTTTAATTATTTATACATTTAATCATTTACACTTAGCGATTAATGATACGAAAATGCTTAAGATACTCACTTTAATTCATATATGATTTTAGGTACAATTTGGAAGTAAAAAAATTAAAGTGAGTCGACAGCATTACATTTGGGCCATTTTTACTTGTCTTCATGGATCAAGGAGAAGAAAATTAAAAGACAAGAAAATTAAGATAATGAAGCAAAACAACAGTAGATGATAGGTAAGAGCAAGCGAAAACGAAGTCTACGTTTCATGCAGACGTCTCTGTGTTTCACACGGACGCCTCTGTGTTTCACAAACATTTCATAAACTATAGGCTAGAGGGTTAAGTTGTGTGAACAGTGAGGCGTGACCCAAGAAATTAATTTGTCTCATCAATAGAAAAGTGAGATAGAGGCGGCTATGTAATACCTACATACCCCCTAGGAGGATATGCAAATGCCACACAAACAAAATTAAAACATACCAAACAATCCAAACATTTTCAGAAACTCAAGCAAATATACATTGCATATCATTAGATGTTGCTAGAAACAATACATATCAAACATATTGTACTATTCTAAATAAATGCCATAAGTTACAAATCTATCATGTATTGAGGTTATTACAATCATTAAACAAAACACAAAATACAACATGACTCATTACATTAAATATAGCTTAAGATTAAACACAAATTACATATTCCAAAACAAAACACATCCTTCTTTGGCCACTACGGTTGTCCCAGCCTTAGATCTTCTTATTAGAATCTACACGGAGGCAAAACCACCATGCTAAGCATATAGCTAAGTGGGAAATAACTAAACAAGATATAATCTAAAGACTGTTCCTAACAATCGTCTAGCATTCATATGCACTGAATCATGGCAAAGCACTTACAATCTTTAATTGTTCAAATTAAAGAACAATCCCATATTATTGCATCAAAACAAAATATAACATATCAGAACAGGATATATTTGCTTCAGAACAAAACTTACAAGTATTCGAACATAATATCATAATAACAAAATAGAACTTTAAAGTATCAGAACAGCACTTGATTGTGTCATAACAGAACTTGATTATATCAAAATAGAATTTAGTTGTATTAGAACTGAACTGAGCTTATATCATAATTGAACATATATTAGAACATAAACAAGTTAACCTGCTAATCCTTTTTATAAAAGAGGGTAATGGGACCATAATAGAAGATACCTATGATTGGTGTCATAAAATAAGAGAGACTTATGTCTCCGTAACAGAAGACACCGAAGTGTCAATATCAGGAGACACCAAAGTGTCACAGAAGCAACAACAATCCCTTTTACGCATGCCTACTTACCCACGACTAGGACTTGGTAGTTTTAAAACAAACCATTTCAGGTTTCAGAATCACATGCAAAAGTTATAATGCATAACATATGTCTTTATTCCATTTTCCTCAATTTGAACATATACATACACATCCAATAAAACTTAACATACCTTATAAGCATAAACATTTACAATAATGTACCATTAAACGTATTATGTATTTACACATTACATATAATTATACAACTTTCCAATTCATAAACAATCATATTTAATTTACATCGCATAAACCCCTTAAAACACATTTGTTTTTAAGGACACATTTATCCTTGAACACGCCATACATTTCAACATTAGATACATTAATCACTAACCACACATTCTTTAAGTAATTACCTCAATTAACAATCCATAACTAAATTAACTTTTACTCAATTAATCTAACATCATCTAAGTTCATTTTCAACCTTAATTATGTTCAATTAAACCATTATTAAGTACCTTAACCTTATATAGTCCGACAATTGTTTAAAACCTACATTTTCTCCTTCCTAGGTACTGCCCATGACTGTGGGAATGAGCCATATAAATCCCATGATCGTGGGATGAGTGAACCGAAGGTCAGTTCACTCACCCACGACCTTCATTTTGCTTCAAAATTTTACTCCTTCATACTCCATCCAATACACCATCATGAAAGACCACCAATTTCACTTCAATTCTACCTTATCCATGCTTCAACCCCTTATCAAATTCATGTCCAAACCTAATGCAAAAATCATTCATTAGACAACTCACAACTCATTATCTTACATACATCAAAACCAAAACAGAATTTGCCAAATCAGAATTATTTTTCCAGCACTCAATTTTGAATATCATCACACATATTTCATGCTAATTCAACTATCATAAGTCCCTTAGCTATTTAACTTCAAATTCCTACTTCAAAGATTCAAATTCCTACTTCAAAGAACAAACTAATCTAGCCTTTCATGCAACCAACACAATTCCAAGATCAAGTTGAAATTAGGATGCTCTTAGCACCAAAAAGACAATAGTATAGAAGATAGCACGAGGTAGCTTTCTTAATATAGTATTTGGTAAAAGTTTGGAGTGTTAATGCACAAAATTGAAACAAAAGTCAGAGCAAGGAGAGGGTGACTAATTTGGTGAAGAGCAAGAATGAGGGTTGCAGAAACTTCCCTACAAGAGCTTAACACATAAGTTACTAGGTGTCCTAATTTTGAAAGGGCACATGTCACCAATGCATGTCTCCCATTTGTCCACCATATAAGCTACCAAATGTCACAATTTTATTAGGTCATTTGTCACTCACCAATGCTGTAAAATGTCATTCAATTATACTGCCATTTGTCCCCTATTTACTTATGCCAAGTGTCACTCAATGTATAGGTTTAGTCATCCAAATCTCCATGTACCAACTTGTCTTATCATTAGACATTTTCCTAATCCAAATGTCTTAATACCTAAATTCTTTAATGGTAACAATTAATTCCAAGTTACTAAGTATGATCCATTAAACTAAAATTTAAGACTATGCAATTTACAATCATATCACAATTTTAACACCTATCACATATACTTTCATGAACATGTAACATTCCAACTAGGGTGTAATTTGGGACCTTACATTTCTCTCCCCTTAAAAGAATTTCATCTTCAAAATTCATACTTGATGAGAACAGTTGAGGATATTGAGCTCTCATGGTCGATTCTGGCTCCCAAGTTGCTTCCTTGAGTCTATGGTGTTGCCAAAGCACTTTAATCAGAGGTATTTGCTTATTTCTGAGTTGTCAGACTTCTCTGCCTAAAATAGACACAAACCCTTCTTCATAAGTCAAATATGACTGTACTTGAATTTCTTGCACAGGAATCTTATATGTATCATCAGACTGATATTTTCTCAACATGGAAAACACATCATTAACTTGGCCAGTTCTTCAGGAAGAGCTAATTGATAAGCTACTAGTCTGACTTTCTTAAGAATCTCATAAGGACCAATATAATATGGATTGAGCTTACTTTCTTTCCAAATCGAAGTATGTGTTTCCATAGCGATACTTTCAGGAATACCTTATCACCTACATAATACTCAATATCTTTTCTTTTTAAATCAGTATTGGACTTCTTCCTACTACTGGCAACTTTCAATCTTTGTTGGATAACTTGAACTTTCTTTTTAGTGCCTTTCACAATATCAGCCCTGATCATCTTTTTTTCACTTAATTCAGTCTAACATACTGGAGTTCTACACCTCCTACCATATAGGTCTTCATAAGGCTCCATTTTAATACTAGTCTGATAACTGTTGTTATAAGCAAACTCCATCAGAGAAAGATAGTTATCCCAACTTTTAGGAATTCTAACACACAACCCCGAAGCATAACTTCCAATATTTGAATAACTGGTTCAGATTGTCCATCTTTCTGGTGATAGAAAGCAGTACTGAACTTGACTTGAGTATCCAAAGCCTTTCGCAGACTTTTCTAGAATCTCGAAGTAAATTGAGGATCACGATTAGAAATAATAAATAGTGGCACCCTATACAACCTCAATATCTCATTCACATATATGTCTGTAAGCCTATCTAATGAATAATCAGAAAAAATAGGTAGAAAGTGAGCAGACTTGGTGAACTTATCAATAATCACCCCTATAGCATCATGCTTCCTTTGAGTGAGAGGAAGTCTAGTGACAAAATCCATGGTAACATTATCCCATTTCTATTGAGGAATTGAAATAGGATGTAACAAACTAGATGGAACTTGGTGCTTAGCTTTAGCTTACTAGCATGTGAAACATTTAGATACATAATCCACTACATCACGTTTTATACCTGACCACTATTAATGCTACTTTAGATCTTAATACATCTTATTTCCACCAGGATGCATTGTAAAGACAATATTATAGGTCTCAAACAATAATTTTCTCTTCAATTCATCATTAGCTGGCACACACAATCAATCTTTATAATACAAATCACCATCTCTTTTCACAGAAAAATTTGGTTATTTGCTTTCCCAAGTCACCAAAATAATTTGTTGCAACTTATCATTAACTTTTTGAGCATCACAAATTTCATACCTCAAGGTAAGCCTAGCTTTCAATTGAGCTATTAAAGCCTTATTATATATAAGTCTTCTTTCACTCTGCTACACTGATAATGCTGAAATAATCTTTCGACTCAAGACATCAACCAAAACATTAGCTTTACCCGGATGGTAATCTACAATGCAATCATAATCTTTAAACAGTTCTAACCAACGTCGTTGTCTCAGATTAAGTTCCTTCTAAGTAAGTGGGTACTTCAAAATTTTATGATCAGTAAAAATTCTACACCTTTCACCATACAAGTAGTGCTGCCATATTTTTAAAGCAAACACTACCGCTGCAAGTTCAAGATCATGTATAGGGTAGTTCTGTTTGTGAGGCTTCAGTTGTTTAAAGGCATATGCAACTACCTTTCCATCTGGCATCAAAACACATCCCAAACTATTTCTAGACGCATCACTAAACATAACATATTCCTTACCAGAAGTGGTTGAGCTAACATAGGAGCTTTAGTAAGCATTCTTTTTAGTTAATCAAAACTAGTTTGACATCTAGCAGACCATTCATACTTCACTCCTTTTCGTAGAAGTTTAGTCAAAGGGGATGCTATCACCGAGAATCCCTTCACAAACTGGCGATAATAACCTACCAAACTCAGAAAACTTCGCACTTGTCATACTCTGTGGTGGTTTCCAGTTAACAATTGCTTTAATCTTACTAGGATCAACTCTAATCCCTTGAGAAGAAACAACATATCCTAGAAAAGATACCTCTTGAAGCCAGAAATCACACTTACTCAGCTTAGCATACAACTGCTTTTCCTATAGGGTTTGTAACAAAACCTGCAGATGTTCAACATGATCATGCTTATTCTTGGAATAGACTAGGATACCATCTATAAACACCACTAAAAACTGGTCTAAATAGGAACTAAACACTCTATTCATCAGAACTATGAATGCAACTGGAGCATTAGTTAACCCGAATGGCATTACCAAGAACGAGTTCTGAATGCAGTCTTTGGAACATCCACATCCTTTACCCGAAGTTAATAGTATCTTGATCACAGATCTATCTTTGAAAATATTCCTACATCTTTCAATTGATCAAACAGATGTTCTATCCTTGGAAACAAATACTTATTCTTCACGGTGACTTTGTTCAGTTACTTGTAATCAATGCACATTTGAAGAGTACCATCTTTCTTCTTAACAAACAAAACCGGTGCTCCCCAGGGTGAGATATTGGGTCGAATGAACCCCTTATCCAGTAGCTCTTGCAACTGAACCTTCAACTACATCAATTCAATAGGAGCCATCTTGTGCAGTGTTTTAGATATAGGAACAGTGCCAGGAATAACTTGAATCAGCAACTGTACTTCCCTTTCAGGAGGGAGTCTAGGTAGCTCTTCGAGAAACGCATATGAAAATTCACTTACCATTGGAATATCTTACAATTTAACACTCTCTTTCTAAGAATCAATCACAAAAGCTAGATAGGCTTTACACCCTTCTAAGGAAATTTCGAGCTTACATAGCAGTTACCACATTAGCTAGAGGACCAATGCGGATGCCATGCATTACTATTTCAGATTGATCAGGTTTCCTAAGCACAACTATCTTAGCACTATAGTCAACCACTACTTGATGTTTGGATGACTAATCCATACCCAAAATCAAATCAAATTCATAAAAAGGCAATCTAATCAGATCCGCTACATATTCACTTCCTTGGATCATAACATGACAGTTTCTATAAACTTGATTAACTAACACACTACTACCCAGAGGACTGGTTACATGAATATCATACTCTAACTGATCCACAAGCATCACTTTATCAGGAATTTGTCCAACATAGATATAAAAATGAGTGGATCCAGGATCAATCAAAGCAGGCATTTCAGAATCAAAGAGTAAAATAGTACCCGCAATGACTTCAGATGCATCCTGATCCTCATGAGCTTTCAAAGCATAAACTCGAGTTGTAGTAGATGGAACAATAGATCGATCAACAATTTTTGACATAGTACTAGGTCTAATCTGTCCAAATCCTTCACGACCTCTACTGGGTCCTCTATTTCCAGCAGATGCATGAGAAACCTCTTTACCAACTTGTGATGTCTGAGGTTGTTGCATGAGATAATTGGCTATCAAATGCTCAGTGCCATCATATCGATAACGTGCACTTGTAGCTCTCCGACAAGTACCCCAATGATGTTTAGAGCAATGAGGGCACTCCAGAGCACCAGAACCTTAACCCACAAAAGAACCTTACCATAATCAGCTGATAAGGGAAAGTCCTGTTGCCTTCCCCTAGCTACACATCTTTAAGTAGGAGGCACCTTCATGACTTCTCTTACCCAAGAATTGTCCTCCCTTAATAAAACCTCTTTACTTATTCCTTTCTCTCCTAACCATCTTTTACTTTTCTATCTTCATGGTAGCTTGTACCAACTGATGGTAACTCACTTGCTGTAAGAGAGAAATTGTCACTAGATGCTCTTTGATCGAATCATTTAAACCATCTTTAAATTGATGACACTGGAATTCCTCAGTAAGTACGGGTTTAGGTGCATACTTGATGAGTCGATTAAATTCTCTATCGTACTTAACGACAGATAGGTTTCTCTGCTTAAAATTCAAAAACTGCTTCCACTTCTCCTTTCTATAGGCTTCTGACATATATTTGGCTTTAAACTCTTGGGAAAAGAAATCCCAAGTTAGAAGCTCCGGTAACTGAGGATATGTCAGAACAAATTTCCACCATTTATAGGCTGCTCCTTGAAGAAGGGGGACAACATAGTGCACCATCCGTTCAGTTGGGCAACTAATTTCATCTAATACCCTCTTCATTTTTTCTAACCAAAATTTCGTCTTTTCAGACTCCTCTAGAGAAGCTCCAGTAAATTCCTCAGCTCCATACTTCCGTAATTGATCAATCGCAGCTTTGGGTGTGGTCATATGATGTAATAACATCATGTCTTGCGATAGCTTAACCAAAGCCTACCCCCGAGCTAAAGGTAAAGGAGGTGGCACCTTAGCTTCACCTCGATTGATCCCAAAGGGCCCTGATATAGATGGACAAGATCACACAAGATTATTACTCTTTGTAACCTCGTTAATGACTTCATGAGATCTTTCCATACTCAAATCTAAAACTGAAACATTGAATAACCTGCATTAGGCCAAACATAACTCTTATATCCAAGTATAAGCAATAGTTAAGCACTAGTTAAACCAAAATCGCCTAAACCATGCTCTGATACCAAACAATGTAACACTAAACAACCCTAAGAGGATATACAGATGCCACACAAAACATACCTAAAACATACCAAAATATTCCAACACTTGAAAGAAAATAAGGCAACATACTTCACATTACATAAGTTATGTTATATACAGAACATAAAATACACATTCTCCTTATCATATACATGCCTTAAATCTAAATCCATCTTGTATTATAGTTATTACAAACCATTTACAAAAAATGCAAAATGTCTTATATTATTAGATACAACTAAAAAAAACTTAAACAAAACATCTTACAAGCATATCAAGTCCTTTATTGGCCACTACGATTTTCCCTAATAGTTGTGTAATTGCATGTGTTTTAGGGTTGAATTTATTATTTATTTAGTGTGAATTTGAGTGGTATGTGTGCATTTAGGGTGTAATTATGATAGTTTGTGTGTTTTAGTGTTTTTATGGGTTAGATTAAGTCTTTCAGCTTAAATGTTATATTTTTGAGGTGTCGTGATGCGTTTGTTAGTGTTTCAGGGTAAACGGGGATGAATGGTGAAGATTTGAGGAGTTTCGGCCCAAAGCTATAGGCCACGGTCGTGCATAGCAGGGCCACGATTGTGACAGAGAAGAAAGAGTCAGCATCAACTAGGCCACGATCGTGCACTGGGAGCACGATCGTGACAGAGAGCATCAAGTCAGGCCACGATCATGCACATTGGACCATGATTGTGGCAGAAAGGTTAAACAGTAGGCCATGACCGTGTCCTGCATTGAGCTGACAGAAAAACTCAAATTTTGCAAGATTTTGTGGACCGTTTCAACCCCGACTTTTTATCTAGGGCTTCAACAGAATAAATAGAACATGATGTGATAATCGAAAGGGAGTTTTTAGAGAGACTAGAGAGTCATGCAAGTGAGCATCATTCTGTCAATTCCAAGAAAAACCCAGAGAGAGATCAAGAGATTGAGGAAGGAGGCGAAGGAAGAGAGACATGGAGATAAGTTTGATGCGACATACTTCCCGAAATAGGTGATTTCCCGCAGTCTTTGCCTCCAAGATCTGCTCTAACAATATTTCTTATTTTTATTTCGATTTTATAGATATATGAAATTGGGATATTCATTGGAAATAGTGTTGTTGAGTGTTGATTTACTGTATATGCTCACCTTCGGGTTTTTTAGTTCTTAAGATTAATAAAGTTTATTTGA
>JANQAP020000584.1:476052-497310 GCA_026874005.2 Erythroxylum coriaceum
TATCACGAACTCTTGTTGTAAATTATAATAATTTGAGAGTTAAGGATATTTATTATTCTTTTTATTGGATATTTTGATGTAATTATTATTTATTATATAATGAAAATTGAAATTATAATATTTTAAATACTTTATATTGTTCATTTGTTCTTAATTTTATATTTATATGGTAATGATTATCTTTTTTTATTTAAATTATGATTATTATTTATATGTAAAATATCTGAAAATTATTGTTATTTCATATTAATTGTGATTATTATTTATTTTTTTAATTTTAGAGACATGATTAAAAATATATAATATAACTGTATAATATGATAATGGGCTATTTTGTAATTTTTAAAAAAATTTAAAAATTATTTTATAAATTTAAAAAATTACTTAAAATATTATCCAGTATTAACCGATACCAATATAATTTCATACTAAAACTTAATTTGGTGTCAAATTTTATACGGTATTCGTAATATCGAACTGAAACTCTTATTAACCTTTTGTGCCCGTGCGCTTCGTCATTAGAACGCCATGGTCGAACAACGACCCCACCATAACTTCGCTGATTGGACACCAACTCTGATCCCCATAAAGCAAGGGCATTAAAGTGAACTCAAAGTCAGTGACTGACCTTTTGTGCCCTTGCGCTTCGCCGTTAGAACCCCATGCTCGAATGACGACCCCACCATAATTTCAGCTGTCTGGCCCACTTTCAGTTGGTCACCCGGGCTTATAATTTCCCCCCTCCGAGTAGGACAAATAGAAAGAGAGACAGGAATGGAGGATTGGGTTGGATTACCTGTTCCTTTGACTGCAGATAAAAAATTTGTTTCTTCATGCACTCCGTGGTGCCTATGTCGTGCTTCAGCTTTCCCCAGACAAAGCGCCAATTGTCAAAGCCCGTACTAAACCGATAACACGAAATTGAAAGCTAACATTGGTTTAACTGCCTCAACCGATCCTACCCAAATTGTATGATTGCAGAGTTGATGCTGCAAAAATGAGCTGTCCACTGGAGCTTTAAATATATTCAGGTTGGTTATTTGTTGAGCAATTTCGAAAATGGGAATCCAATCTTGCGCTGAGATTCTTGTTTTTTGGGTAAATACTAAGCTTAATGATAAGTCCAAACATTTCAATTTACTAGGGCAAACTCAACTTTTTTGTAATTAGTGAAAAATAACTATAAAATGAACCAAATTGAACTTTTTCGTAGTTATTGAAAAAATAATAATATAAAACTTCACGTAATCTATTCAATACTACTTTGTTAATTTGTTATTTAGTATTTTTCTTATTTGTAATTTCCTAGGAATTTGAACTATTTTTGTGGCTTTCGTCCTAATCTAATTCTAGTGTTCTGTTGCTATCCGACGCCGGATATCCTCTATTTTTGGTCGCTTTGGAATCTTCTATGTCGACTTTAGCATGGTTTTTCTTTCGGATGTTTTTTAAATATTATTTCAATAAAAAAATAATAATAACTTGTACGTAAGTTAGAGAAACAAGTTATTGTACAGTGAGACAAATGGTGCCACTCGTCCTTCTACATGACCGTTTTAGAGAAATTGAAGTGACGAACAAAAAACATACGAAGAGGCCTTAAATGAACTTGCAATCCAGGCCCAAACAAAATTGCATTGGATTGCTTGTAACGCGAGGCGGAGGTTAAGTGAAGTTCACGAATCTTTAAGCGAATCATAAGATAACCGAGTGGTATCTTCTCAGATAGATGTCTAACCCTCCGCTGTTGTATTTCCCAGTTATCTGTTAGTATATAAGAAGTTTTTTGCAATCTGATGCTGGAGAGACCTGATAAATTCAATTTGTTGCGTATTTTGATTTCAAAATTTCCGTATGACGATTGAGTACAACTGCAAGACCTTGTTCACATCGTGGTTAGACAATATGTGGGGGAAGGTCACCACCCCCTCTTGAACTTTGCTTTGGGATCCACCAACGAGTCATAAAGTTGACTTACATGTCAATCCCACCCCATTGCTTTTGGACAAAAACTCTAGGTGGACATCAGGTCTATTAAATCTTGACGTCAAATTATCAATTCAATCCTTTGCTTTATTTTCTTGGACTATGTACAACTTTGCTTCGGATATAGAGGAAAAAAATTTCATGAAAATTATTTAAATAAAGTTCAATTTTATTTATTATGAAAGCAGTTAATCAACAAAATTGGCTATTTTTACAAGTAATATTAATATATTTATATGATTGCTGGCGTGTAGCAGCTAATGTGAAAAGAGTGAAAGTATAAGCCGGTTGCTCGCTCAATCCTTTACCAAAGGAATTAGGAAAGAACATTCAGAAAATACGTCTTAATTTTAATCATGGATCGACTCTGTAACTTGTGCACGATATATTTCTTGTTTTCCAAAACGGGAACCTACTTTTTCATCCTCGTTAGTTTGTTCCAAGGAGCAGTTTTCTTTTCAATTTATGCTAAAAAAAAGAGGTCTTTATACCCTCATTTCCAAAACTGAAAGCATGAAACTCGATTGGCATAAACTGATAAATCTTCTTATAAATCATTCTAGTAATTGCAATTAATGGCAGGGTTATGATATAAGTGTTACTTTTATACGTAGCCAGAGTTATTCAAATATGAAATATCTCTATGGCAACGAATCAAAAATGACATTTGTATTTTAAAATTTTAAATATGAAATATCTCTATGGCAACGAATCAAAAATGACATTTGTATTTTAAAATTTTAATTAAATAAAATAACAGTTTTGATCGCCACCAAAACACTCGAACTATGAATACTTAGAAAGGGATTGGAATGGATTATTAGGTGCTTAAATCATACATAAAACAGGGGTAATTTTCTTATTTCAGTGATATGGTTGCCAACATTTTGGATTGATCCCTCAAAAATATTTATTCACAATTGGAGCACAAAAGAAGTCCACTAGGCAATCACAGAAACAAATATATATATATATATAATATTTAAATTGTAGTTGATTTCAATAATCCTTTCCTTAATCCACTTGAAAACGAATTTTTGGAGCAGGAAGACAAGTGTCCAAGGAAAGTGATGAGGATGAGCAGTTATTTAATTAGAATTCTAACGCCACCATCATCCCTCGTTTTCAAACCCACTCCTCCTAAATACTAACTTCCCACCAACACTCTTAGTAACTTGCTAAAACCCAGTACACCCCTCCTACACAACATGTGTTGTGGTGTTTCAATACCCTTTCCAATTCTTCGCTATGTTTAATATCTTCTTTGGGTGGAGAAAAGCTTCTAAATGGTCTGCGACTGAACATCTTCAAGCTTGAACTCTCTACCTTTATATTACTTCTTGGGAAATCAAAAGTTCTACTCTTTTGTTGCAGCAAGAAGCTGATCAAGCAAGTTCAGTGCCGGCTCAAGCTGTTGAAGAACAAGAGATATTCAATCGTGAGGCAGTTGAGAGAGGATGTAGCTCAACTCATCAAGATAGGCCGTGAAGATGTTGCCCGTACCAGGGTATATTTGTACACATGTTTTTGCATTAACTTTCGAGTTTTCCCCTGTTTTTGATTCTGTTTCTGAGTTACTGTTTATCCTAATTTTGGTCCTTAATTGTTCTATCCGGAGCTAGATGACTTTTAAACTTTACTTTCTTACTACAAATTTGGTCGTTTTTATTGTTTGCCTTTTTGTCAGTGACTTTTGTTCCAAGCAAAACTTTTAGTTATTTGATTTCCTATCCCGTTTTACTTGGTTGAAGAGATCAATTTAGGTGGTATTCTTTCTGAAAACGTGTCATTTGATTATGACTATGTTTAGTCCTCCGGTTATTTTAATAAGTATTGAAACACACTAAACATAGTCGTGTCTCAGTTGTTGTAAATTCTGAATTCTGATTTATCAACGTTCAGGCGGAGCATCTGCTTCAAGATGAAAGCATAGTGGAAGTGTATAATTTATTGGACGACTTCTGTGAATTCGTCATCATCCACCTATCTTACATTCGCAAGCACAAGTATGTAATGAACTGCTAATTAGTTTCTTTCCACAAGAGTAAACATGACTTCGCTACTGGAACTCCTGTGATCCCAGAACCTCTCACTCTATTGTGGTTTCAGGGAGTGTCCCAATGACATTAATGAAGCAATTTCGAGTCTTATTTATGCTTCTGCAAGGTGTGGGGATCTACCAGAGCTTCGTTTGATAAGGAAACTCTTTGGGGAGCGCTACGGCAAACGATTTGAAATGACAGCTCTTGAACTATTGCCTGGGAACTTGGTCAACCATCAGGTGTACTTTTGACTCATAGTAAATACTTGCGACATTCATTACCATAGAAATTCGTCACGAATTCGTTAACTCCGTCTTGGCAATAGGTAAAGGAGAAACTCTCTGCCGCTTCTGTTTCTGATGATTTAAAGCAGAAAATGGTGGATGAGATTGCAAGAGATTGCTGCCTGCGACCTCAGATTTTGGCTCTCGAGTACAGTCCTGCGCAGGATCAACAGGTACTGTCAAATATTCTGGCATCTAATTTTATTGTATTACTGAAGGGCATATTTAGTCCTAATCCATGTGACCGCAGGTAAAAGAACATTTTGGAGAAGAGGTGCTAGATACACGTGTACAAATTTCTGCGAGCCAGTCTGGAGGATTCAAAATGCAAAACGGCCAAGCCATATATGTTGATTTATCATCTGTTCAAATGAGTCCGACCCGGCCGTCTTATCTTCTCCAGAATTCTGAAGTAATTAGTACTTCACTTAGCTCCTCTGCGATTCAACAATCTTCATCAGATATAATACCGGATTCTCCGTTCTGTAACTTAGCAGATAAAACCGAGGTTTTTGCATATCAACATAAACAAAAATTCATTGCCTCGGGTAACGAAGACAAGCGAAAGAATGATATGGGTTACAGAACAAACCAAGAATGCAAGCTACAACGAAAGACAGCGGCTTCTTCTTCAGAATGTTTGCCTCAGTTCCCCGACGAGATGATAGTCTACCTCGATGACATTGAGGAGCTTAGGTCCCCCACAACGAACGAAGAAAGCTGCCAAGATCAGAGAGTTTTCAAGTTCAAGTCTCTCTTGTCTAAATACAGTAAGAATGGAGAAAGGTGTGATGTTAAGTACCTCAGTGAGTATGAATCAGGCAATGAGAGCTCCAACTCAAGTAGTTGTAAAAAGAAGGACCAGCCAATCAGAAAAAGGTCAAGAAGGAGATCTGTGTCTCGAGAAAGTGCAAACATCAAGGACATTGATTATGCTATTTATTATGGCACACCATGTAAAAGATCTTCAACTCACAAGCATCAACTGTATTCTCAGAGCAATCATCACAGAAACGAATGTGAACAGCCATGTTTTGCAAAATTAGCACAAAGGAAATCTCATTTTTGGCATGAGGCAGATGATTGTTACTTGAACAATCCATGCTACTTTTGCACACTTGATGACAGAGATAACGACGAAGTTCTAGTTTGGAAGCACAAGAGAGGAATATCAACTAGTCAAGGCCCTGAACGAAACCAAGCTCGAAAAAACATTCATCAATGTCATTGGTCTCCAATTAGAGTATCCGGTGCAGAAATGGAGGGGTATGCCATTCCAAGGCCAAGGAGAAGATGCTGTGAACGCGATACCGTATTGTATGATGTTTTCTCCTGTCAAGATCGAGTTTCTTTCATGGAAAAAAACAATGAAGAGACGGTGGGTGGACATGTTTCTTTGGGTAACCATGTTGCTTCTAATGTTTCATACCCAACGTCTAGTCCTCGGATAAGAAAAGTGAATAAGCCTCCTTATTCCAGAGCCATGACTATGCCTCAAGAAAGGTCTAATAAGGCAGAAAATATATTGAGGTCAAGCTCATTTCCTAATCAATCTCCCAACCATGTCCATCCTAAGTTGCCTGACTATGATGATATAGCAGCAAAGTTCATGGCTCTAAAGAAAGAGAATCTGCAGACCGGAGGTTTTAGAGCTTAAGCCTTAGCCTGTATTTACGCGGTGTGTAGAACAAGAAGGGTTCACTTCCATTTCTATTTTCTGGCAGAATGGATAGATTTGCTGTTTCAGGTGTGATTTCCAAGGCATTGAATTACTTCCTATTCTCACTTATGGTTACTAAGCCCAACTTCTGTTTGGGCCATAATTTCATGGAACATCTCAAGTCATAATTTCTATTCCATTTACTTATTATGGCAACCGTAAATATGAAAATAAAGTGAAATAGTGAAATAAAATAATTCAGTGATCATTATTTAAAAATTATTTGTGATATTTTTATTAAATAAAAAAATTTATTTTATAAAAATAATAATTTTATTATTTATAACAGTGATAATCACTCATAATTATCAAATGATCTTCAAACTTTTTTTTCCAAACAATAAAGTGGGTTTGTTGATATTTATGATTATAGATGCTAGAAGGTGAATTTTTTTTTACAAAAGCACTGAATGGTTGGCAAATTGTTAGCTTTCATCAACTACAGGCTACGTACTATTAGACATTTTTAGACTTTATATTAATGCGAAATTCAACTAGGTGTAATGATAATGATGAGATGATGATAAAGATTAATAGTGAACCGAGTAGTGAATCGGTGATAAGTCCACAAAGTAGAGAAAAACTAGCGAATACAAAACAACGAGAAACTAGTAAAAGACGGAGAACAAAAGAAAAATGTTTATACCGATAGAAAATATGTAATTGTCCTCCCACCATAAAACAGGTACAGAATGTCCCAGACCTCTTATGCTCAACTTTGCAGTTGCATATCCCTCGTTTCGTCGTATTAAACGGTTGAACTCAAATCTCCTGAGAAAGCTGTTCATTGTTTTGAGGAGCTTGCACTTGGCATAGCAAATCTTTTACCAACAAATTACACCACGAGGCTTAAAGCATCTTCTTATCAGTGGCTTTGTTGAAAATTCAATTATTAGAATATAAGATTTAGATTTTAAAAATTTTTGAATTAAATAATTTAAAAAATAAGAAAAAAGAAATAAAAATGTTAAAAGATAATTCAGAATTTTACTATGTAAACCATGGTTTTAAAAACCGGACCGACAGGTTCGACCAAAAAAAGTTTGAATCGACAAATGGTCCAGTTAGGTTTCACCTAATAACATCTATGTATTAAAACCGGCTGGTTTATTAGTGAACTTGCCAGTTTTTTTAAACCAGTCCAACCGGTATGTTACTGTGAGGAGAAAGAGATGTAAGAGAAACAGTTGGAAGATTTAGAATCAGAAGTGAAGCAAGTGGCAAAGAAGATTCTGGACTACAAAGCTGCTCTTCTAGCTTAATTGAACACTACACTCGCTTCACTTCTTCCTTCCCAAAGATCCATCTTGTTAATACCCCGAGTCGATTTGGAATCTAAACCAGGTCTGTCCGTTTCTAGGTTTGTACGTTTACAATGAAGAGTGTGTAGTACGGTATAAAATTCGGAATCTGTTTTGATTTGTTCATTTATTACTTTGGAAGAAAGAAATTCAGTTTGATGCCTTGCTTGGGTATGTTAAAGGTTTTTGATTGAAATTATAATAGCCATTGTTTATATGATCTTAAGATTCTACTTGATGGGTTGGTGAAGGTGAGTTGGGACTTGGGAATGCTTTTACTGTTTACATGATTGTCTATCATATGTTCTTTTATTTTCTGGGTTATCTTTTAACTTGGATAAGGTAAGATGCTATTGTCTTTGCTTATAATTGCTTTGGCGTTTTATGTTGTTCTTGTAGTAAAACCTACTGTGGGTATTGTAAGAAGGTCAAGCAGCTATTTGCACAAATCAGAGCAAGTTTCAAGGTTATTGAACTGGATGAGCATAGTAAAAACTTAACACTGTAACTTATTCAATGCACCATAAAGGCTTTAAGCTTGATGAGTTCACATTTCCTTGTGATCTTAAGACATGTAGTTATGTTGGTTTCTTAGATATAGGGAAACAAATTCACTGTTATGTTTTGAAGCTTGGTTTTGAGTGTAGCTGCTTTACATCGTCAGCACTTAAGGATATGTATTCAAATTGCAATGCATTGGATGCAGCGTTGAAGTTGTTTCATCAAAACTTTGGTTCCAACACCTCATTTTGTGATAACTTGGCACTTTGGTATTCTATGCTTTCTGGGTATATTGTTAATGAAAAGAATATAACTGCTATAGCTATGCTTTTACGAATATATCGTTCTAGTTATGTATAGATTCTTACACACTGAGTAGTGCTTTGAAGGTCTGCATCAACTTGCTTAATTTGAGATTGGGGATTCAAGTTCATGGTTTGGTTGTTTGTAGTGGGTATGAATTAGATTGTGTTGTCAGAAGCACTTTTATAGACCTCTATGCAAAGTGCGGAAGATTAGGGATGCTTTTCTACTCTTTACTAGGATTCCTAAAAAAGATATTGTTGCTTGGTCTAGTTTACTCGTGGGATGCTCTAAGGTTGAACTAAACTCTCTATCTTTTCCAGTGTTCTCAAAGTTTTTTCAAGTTTAGCATGTCTTCAACGCGGTAAACAGGTTCATGCTTTCTGTATAAAGAGTGGATATGAAGCAGAGAGAGTTACATTCACTGCTCTTATTGGTATGTATTCTAAAAGTGGTGAAATTGATGCTGGTTTAGCTTTGTTTGATACTGTTCATGAGAAGGATGTTGTCTGTTAGACAGGGATTATTATAGGATGTGGACAGAATGGAAGGGAAACAAAAGCAGTTGAACTTTTTGAAGAGATGGTCCAAAAAGGGTTAAAACCAAATGAAGTTACCATTCTAGGTGTACTTAGTGCCTGCAGACATACTGGTTTGATTGAAGAGGGATGGTCCATCTTTAAGTGCCATTAATTCCATTTGTATATGAAATTTAAGGCAATATAATAAATATTGGTGTATTTTTTATTTCAATAAAATATTTTATTTTTACTTATTCTTATAAAATTTACTTCTTATTTATTATATACTAATTTTATAGCGGTTTACTACCGGTTGAATCTCTAAACTTTAAACCTTTCCTTCGACTGGTTTAATGTCCGATTCAGTTTTTAAAACATTGATGTAAACAATGATTATAAATTATAATTCTAATTAATAAATAAAATTAGATAATTAAAACTCCTGTTAATTTATCTATAATTTTTCAATTAAATAATTTATACTCAGGATTGATATCTAGTAATATGTCATGACCACCTAAATATTATGAATGTTAAATTAGTTTTACTTAGCTTATTAATACATGGTTATAACTTATAATTTAATCATTTAGTCATTCAATATTCCAATTAGATATAAAATATGTAATTAGTGTCTCACCTATTTAAATTAGATTATGTTCATTCTAACTAATTCGTAAATAGTTGATATTTGAAAAATATCCTTTTCAAATCTCAACTCACTCTAGCCATATAATTCCTTTAATCACTACCAATTATGAATAATGGAACGTTCTACCTAATTGTAATCTTTTATTGATATACTTAACTATTTTTATATAGTTCATACTATATCCAGGTATTATTGATTGAGTTATTTTGATTATAATAGGTTTTAAAGTAGTCTCAAAATATAATAGTTCTTATATGAGATACCTTAGTAATCTCAAGTCTAAAAATCAATTACACAACTATTGTAATGAAGAAATTCACATATATATATAAGTAATATACTATTCAGGATCTAGACAATTGGGCCAATTCAATAAACTTATTCATTAATAATCACTCATATGTTTGTTGAAGAATATCTATACTTTTGTGCATGAGATCAATAAGTTCCTTCATAAGGAAGAAAAATAACAGGTGCTATTTTTTCTCTATTAATTTCTAATCTTAATCAATTAATAAAAAAATAATTTATGCATAATATATAAATATAATATAAATGTCAAAATTACAATCTCATCATAATTTTATTTGTAAAATGTACTTATTTGATGGAATTCATCATATAAGTTAGTTTATAATGCTTATTTAAAATTGGATCATGCTCTAAAAGTTAAAAGAAAGAGGCTTAATAGATAATAATTAGACTTATGGTAAATGAAATATGTATATGTTCTGATGAGCTTAAAGGTTAGACTTTGATTTATAGGAGGTTAGACTTTGATTTATAGGAGGATCCTGTTGTTGAATTGCTCCTTAGTTAGGTTTATTATGAAAAATGCGAGCATTCCTCTCATCCCATATGTCTTTGAAAAGGAAGGACAAAACTAAGTAGAAGCACTACTTGATTGTGGTGTCAGGATGCTTAATGGTGACATACCATGATTTGATGGAATTCCAATCAACTAGAGCATTTTGGTTGTAGCACTTATGTAATATTGATCTCCAATGGTTGTGAGAAACTCACATTGAAAAAATAGATGATTATTGCTTTATTCAACGCTTTGGAAAATAATACACTAGGTAGGTATGTTAAGGTATTTTTTTAACTTGTTAACTGTTTCCAATTTATCCTTCATGGCTAACCATAATGTGAGGGATGCGTGAGGATGTATATGTTTGTACCAGACAATCTAGGTCTAAGTTATCTTTCTAAAATGATTTTAGAGAGCCTTTTTATTGGATTGATTATTGAAATTGCCATTCCTGGTATGCTTCTAAATAATGCTATCTTCTCCTCCAATCAAGCATGTTTAAATAATTTCTTCACGAAATGAACCTAGAATGGAACTCTATTTTAACAATATGCTTATTAACCAAAGCTTCAGCAACTATGAAATTTTCACTAATAAAAGGTTTGAGAGTTTTCGTTTCTTGTAAGTTGTATAAGGTCCAAAAGAGAGCCAATTATCAAACCAGAAGCCGGTTAATCTCCCATTTACAAATAAGAGAAACAAAGTCATTCTTTAATAAATCTTTAGTTCTTAGAATTGCTCTCAAAGTGGAAGTTAAGGATGGTCTAACCTTTAAGCTCCAAAGGCTTTTTTTATTTATATGGATATCATGGATCCATTTGCACCATAAAGCTTGTATGTCAGTCATTAATCTCTATAATATTTTATAAAGTATAATAGTGTTCATCATCTAGAGGGAAATAATCCCAAGTCCTCCTTTGTTTTTAGGTAAACAAACCTTCTTCCGTTACATCTTGGCCTTTTTGAAAGCATCATCATTTCCACTCCAAAGAAACCTATTGCATATCATTTAAATGGATTTCATGGTCTTCCTGTGAAAAGCAATGTGAGCAGCCTAAAACACATTAATGAAGTTTATAACGGAATAGTTGAACTCCACTAGCAGTGGAAAGAGTTCTACAGCTCTAAGTGGAGATTTTGCAATTTATTTTGGCAATTAGGATGTTAAAGTCCCTAGAGAGATTTCAGGTTGAAATAGGTGCACTTAGATAAAGCATAGGAAGGGACTACATTTAGAAACTAGTGATAGTACTTATAAAATTAAACTAAACAAAAAAAAGTTTTAAACAAGAATTAACTAGGAAGAAGAATGCACTACTATTAAACAATATCAAACAAGTTGTGCCTAAGTGATAAATCCTCCTAAGATATCTTAAACATTAACCTTTTATCATACAATTAAATTATTGATTATTAGAACGTGGAAATCCTTATTTTATATTAATATCTTTCCAAAGACTATTAACAACTAACCCTCAGTTGTAAAACTCCTAAGATTGCACTACTCAATTAATAAATTTCACTATTATGTTTGACTCTAATTAAGAGGATTTATGTCAATCTATCTTCAGGTTTGCATGTAACTCCTTTCAATTATGGTAGATCTATTCAAAAGAAAGGATTTCTCAATCTCAATCATATGACATCAAACATTGAACTAATATCCTGAACATATTATTTTAAGAATATAAATGCATTTTTTTGAAAAATGAAATTGAAATAATAAATAAGAGTTAAGATATAATATGTTTGATCATATCTAACCATTACAAAACAAAATGATCATAATATCATAAACTAGTTAGATTTGACACATTAGTTAAATATAACAAAGTAGGAAGGACTATCAGATTCTCCATGTTATTCTGCTTTTTGAGTTGATGTAAGAGTCATTTCTTTAAGCAATGATATGGTTCCTGATCTTGTTTAATAACATTTGGAAATAGCCTCTTTAGTGGATGTGGAATTTCTAAAAGTCCTATTATTTATCTCTTTCTAAATAGTTTCTACAAGATATGTAAAAGCAACTTTATAAATCCATAAATCTCTTTAATACTTTAGCTGCAACTTAGCACTCCAATTAATGATTTCCTAACATGAGTTAGGAGTTTGACACAAATGACATAGTTGAATTACGAGATTCCAAACATATTTGCTGAAATGAAATTGGAAGCATAAATGGTTAATATTTTTAGCTGAGGATTTACATAAATAACACCAATTAGTAAAGTATGTGTAGTGAGCTATCCTATCCAGAGTTGCTAACCTATTTTTGATTGCCAGCCATGTAATGAAGGATTTGTGAGATGAATATGTTGGAACCAAATTAGGTTATACCAAGAAATTTGTAAGTTGGATATTCTAAATAAATTCCAACTATATGGATTAGTAAATTTTCCTAAAGATGTTGATAGCCATCACATGTCATCATGTGTAGAGGAATCAAGCACAATAGAAGAAAGAAATGAAGATACTATTGATGAGTTATTGGAAAATGAGCCATTTAAGAGATCTAATGCATCTGCAACTTTAAAGTTATTGGAAACCGAGTGAAAATCGCTCAAGGTTACACGCTCTAAGTTTCAATATTTTTAACCTTGGTAATTATCGCAAGTGCACTGATCGTTCGTGTAGTACCTAAAGTGTCGATCCCACGAGGAAGGGAACTAGTCCTAAGTTTAATGGCAGCTAAGTCACAAACCTAAAAACTACTGCAGAAAAGTAAATCAATCAAGAATCAAATACGAGAATTTAAATCACCAAAATAACAAACAGAAGCAAACTCACAAAAATAATCCGAAATTCAACCTAGAAGTGCCCAATTGAGAGAAAGGGGAAATTTATTCGAAATTAAAGAAAATCTACCCAATTATGAAAATTCTGATTTAATGGGCCTAGACGATCCTAGGGCGAATTACTCTCTCTCGAGTTATAATTTTTAACCGTAATTAATAATCCCTAATTTAAATTATGGAAATTGCGATCTCTTAATCTGCAATTTGTTCAAAACCTAAATTAGTTCTAACGCTATCTATTAACCTACTAGGAATTTATGCTCGATCTCTCATTACACGACTCTACTAGTTTGATTCAATTCTCTACCTATCGATTTACCTAGCTCTCGTTAACCTAGATCGATGATTTTCACCAGCTCACCCTCTCAGTTTATTGCTCAGTTATGAAGAATCGAATTGAATCACAATAAATCAAAATAAAACAGAATCAAATCAATTTTATTAATCTCAAGAATAAATAAACCTGAAGGTGAGTTTAGACAGAAAAAATCAACACTCAGCAACAAATAATTCTAATCAATCTCAAATTTCATACATCAATGAAATTGAAATAAAAACTAGAAGATACTGTCGGAATGGATCTCGGAGTCGTGACTAAGGGAAATCACCTGTTTTGGGAAGTACGTCGCGTCAAGCGTATCTCTGTGCCTCTCTTCCATCGTCTCCTTCCTCGATCGATTGATCTCTAACTAGGTTTTCTCTTAGATTTTTGGCAGAATCTCACTCTTTTTGCAGCTCTTGGCTCTCTCTCTTCCCTTCTCTTCTCTTGTCACATCATATTCTATTTATATCTTCGAGGCTCTAGGTCAAAGTCGGGGTCAAAACGGTCCAAAAATTTATCAAAAACTTGAGTTTTTCTATCAACCCAATGCAGTGCACGATTGTGTCCCTGCCTACCACGATCGTGACGTGTGTTTTTTCCTTTCAGTCATGATCGTGCCTCTGAATTGATGCTCTCTATCACGATCGTGGCCTGTGTGTATGATCGTGGCTTGGTTGCTTCTGGTTCTTCCTCTTCTGTCACGGTCATGGCCTGTGTGCACGATCGTGGCCTATACTTTTTAGCCGAAAACTCTTTAACTCTTCCCGTTCTTCCCTGTTTACCCTGCAACACTAGCCAACACATCAAGGTAGCTTAAAAATATACAATTTAAGCTCAACGATTCAAACTAACCCCCAAAAACACTTAAACATAAAAACTAACCTAAATAAACCATAAATGCATACTAAACACTTGAAATGACATTAAAATACTTATCAAATCTAACACTAAAACACAATACAAATCGCAACTATCAACATTCCCATATTTAAACTTTTGCTTGTTCTCAAGCAAATAAAATGACAAAAACGTAGCATCAAAGACACACAATGCGATAATGCGATAACGACTCTAATCTTTATGAAATAAATTTAATCATAGACATAATCATTCAAATTATAACAAATCATTAACAAACAAAATGGGTGTCTAGGGGCTTTGATTAGATATACAACTTAATCGAGACCCATGTGCTAACTTATGTACCCTTTTTAATTGTGCACACCATTAATAATTTTCTGGTCTCTTAGACTCTGTAACCATTCCTAGGTATATTTTTATAAAGAAAAAAATCAAGCTTATTACAGGAACGGTATGTTTTTAAAACATATTTTTTCGAGACTTAGTATGTTTTTAAAACATATTTTTTTGAGACTTAGTCTTTTACTCGGAGGCAAACGTTGGCGATGAATGTCGATCCAGTTACTTGACTAGGTTATTTATTAAAGGCTTGGTTGGAACGTCATTATAGCCTTTTTATGCGAAGGCACACATTTGTAATGCGTGTTGATCTGGTTACTCAACTATTATCACGTGTTTAACTGGCTACTAGCTCTATTCATAACCCGAAGGTCAGCGGAATAGTATTTTACTAAATTAATTTTTTTTCCTACCTTGTTGCTTTTAGTTATTCGTTTCTATGAAAAATACTAGTTGAGCTACTTAACCTAAAAGGCCTCAAATTATGAATGAATGTGATAACTTAGAAGGATCTAAATTTACACTAAGTCCTAATTATGCTGTATATTTATTCAAAGCCCCCCTAATTCACTAATTTCACAAGCTAATGATTATTAATAACCTAATAGAATCTGTCCAAAATTAAATGAATTTCACTCAAACCTGAGCCATTGACACATTGGCATATTTCACATCATGCAACCTAATGCTATCATATAGTATGCAAAGTCACATAAAAAATAAAAACATAGAATCCCTCCCCACACTTGAACAACACATTGTCCTCAATGTGAGAATTAACACACACGACACATACATTATGAAAATGTGAAGATAGAAACACACATACTTTCTTTTAACAAGGAAGAGCAGAAAGAAATTAACGATAAGACAAAATGAAAATAAAACTAACATAAAAATAAAAATTTAAAATAAAAGTACTAGACATTAAACAACACATAACTAAAATAGAATTGAATAAAAAAATGTGGGTTGGACTTGAATCCTAAGGATATTGGTTTATGATCCCCAGCTTGACCGTTGTTTCCGAAAGGCGGTTTCAATTAGTTGGAGATAAGTATATCACTTCCTTATCTTTGGGAATTTCTCCTCCAAAATACAGCTTACATCGATGCCCATTGACCTTAAAAGTTTCCTTATTATCATTCTCCAATTGCAGAGCCCCATGATCAAAAACTTGAATTATTGTAAATGGGCCACTCTATCTAGACTTCAACTTTCTTGGGAATAGTTGCAACCGAGAATCGTATAGTAGAACAGTGTCTCCTACTTTGAATTTTTTTTGCTTGAGATGAGTGTCATTCCATTTCTTGACCCTTTCCTTGTAAAGTTTGGCATTTTCATAAGCATTAAGACAGAATTCTTCAAGCTTGTCCAGTTGTAGAAGTCTCTTTTCACCGGTTTTTTTCCAGTCAAAATTTAATGCTCTAATTGCCCAGTATATTCTATGTTCTAATTCGACTGGCAAGTAACAAGCTTTCCTATAAACTAGTCTGTACAGGGTTGTTCCAATGGGTGTTTTAAATGTTGTCCTGTAAGCCTATAAAGCATCATCTAATTTAGTTTCCCAATCTTTCCGAGAGTTATTAACTGTCTTCTCTAGGATTCATTTTAACTCTCGATTAACGACTTCCACTTAGCCACTAATTTGTAGATGGTAAGGTGTAGCCACTCGATGATGCCCACTTTATCTTCGTAGGAGAGCATCAAAAGATCTGTTACAGAAATGTCCGCCTTCATCACTTATTATTGTGCGTGGTACTCCAAACCGGTTAAGTAGCCGTTTAATGAACTTTTGTACCACTTTCCCATCATTGGTTGGAGATACTATTGCCTCGGACCAACGTGAAACATAGTCAACTCCTACCAAAATGTACATGTTTCCCATTGATGATGGAAATGGTCCCATGAAATCAATGCCCTAGACATCAAAAACTTCTACATCCTGAATTTTGGATAACGACATTTCATCCCTCTTGGAGATGTTACCCACTCTTTGACAACGATCACATTGTGTTACATAGATCTATGCGCCTTTAAACAATTGCGGCCAATAGAATCCACTCTCCAGATTTTGTTGCCATTTTGTTGGCCCCATAATGCCCAACATACTGCTCTTCATGGCATTGCTTAAGGATATCTAGCATTTCCTCATCTGGGATGCAGCATTGCATTAATCTATCTGCACAATTTCTATATAAGGTTGGCTCATCCCATATGTATCGATTGCATTCATGTAAAATTTTTTTTCTTTGGTTGTACAAGAGATCAGATGGGAGTTTACCACTGGCGATATAATTAGCGATATCTGCAAACCATGGTGTCATTAAGTTCTCAAGTAACATTAGGGTTTCATCAGGAAAATTTTCGTTAATATCTTTACTTGGCTCGTATTCCCCTCCCTTAAGTCTAAATAAATGATTTGTAACCACATTTTTGGCTCCTTTTTTATCTCTCACCTCCAAATCAAATTCTTGCAGAAGTAACGCCCATTAAATGAGCCTTGATTTTGCGTCTTTCTTATTGAAGAGGTATTTTAATATTGCATGGTTAGTGAATACAATTACCTTTGAACCTAAAAGGTACTGTCAGAACTTATTACACGTATACTCCACTGCGAGCAATTCTTTTTCTGTAGTGGTGTAGTTCAGTTGGGGTCCTGCAAGAGTTTTGCTGGCATAATGGATTGCATAAAATTTTTTTATCTTTCTTTTAGCCCAGCACACAACCTATGGCTTGGTCACTCACATTGCACATAACTTCAAACAGAAGTGTCCAATCTGGTGGAGATAAAATTGGTGCTGATACTAATGCCTCTTTTAAAATATTGAATGTATTTATACACTTATCATCGAACACGAAGGGCATATCCTTAACTAAGAGGTTGGTTAACGGTCGTGCAATCTGCCAAAGTCCTTGATAAATCTTCGGTAGAATCCTACATGATCTAAAAATCCTCACACCCCTTTTACATTGCTTGGGGCCAGAAGCTTTTCTATTACATCTATCTTTGCTCTGTCGACTTCTAATCCTCGATGAGAAATTTTATGCCCAAGGATGATCCCTTCCTATACCATGAAATGACATTTCTCCCAATTTAACACTAAGTATGATTCTTCACATCTTTAAAGGACTTTTATCCAGATTGGTTAGATATGAATCAAAGGAATCTCCAAAGATTGAAAAGTCATCCATGAACACCTCCATTATATCCTCTATCATATTAGCAAAGATTAACATCATGCACCTCTGAAATGTTGCTGGGGCGTTGCAAAGTTTGAACGGTATTCGTCTATATGCGAAGGTTCCATAGGGACAAGTGAATGTGGATTTCTCCTGATCATCAGGGTAGACAGAAATCTGGTTATAGCTTGAATATCCATCTAAAAAGCAATAAAACGAATGGCCACCTACCCTTTTTATCATTTGGTCAATAAATGAGAGAGGGAAGTGATCTTTCTTAGTCACTGAGTTGAGCTTACGATAATCTATACATACTCTCCACCCTGTGACTATTCTCTTAAAAATTACTTCTCCACTTTCACTCTCTATCACCGTTATTCCTCCTTTCTTGGGTATGCATTGCACTGGACTAACCCATTCACTATCGAAGATAGGGTAGATTATCCCTGCATCTAAGAGTTTTATGATCTCTTTCTTAACCAATTCCTTCATGTTAGGGTTTAATCTCCGTTGATGCTCGTGCACATTCAACATCCTTCCTCTAAGTTTATCTGGTGCATGCAGACATTCGAGCTTATCCCTCTAATATCAGCAATTTGCCATCCGATGTCTTTCATCCGTTTCTTCACAATTTCCACCACTTGACGTTCTTATGTTTCACTTAATTGATTGGAGATTATTATGGGTAGAGTTTTACCTTTACCAAGGTAGGTATACCTAAGGTATGTGGGCAAGGGCTTAATCTCCAATATCGGTGGTTTCTCTGAAGATGGTGGTATGGGTGCCTCAGTTCGAACTAACCTATCTTGATGTTCAGAGACATCTACCTCTTCCATCCCATCATCTTCGATCATTTCAGAGATTTGGTGTTCATTGTTAGCTTCTGTTTCCAGTGCTTGTACTTATGTTATGCAACTCTCAATACATTCTCGTCTAGTTTGATCCATGATTTCCACTTTCATGTATGTGCTACTTGTTGTTGGATTCTTCAAGGCTTTATTCATATTAAATTCAACCTGATCTTCACCTATTTGCAGTGTCAACTTACCTTCGTGAACATCAATTATAGTCTTTTCGGTGTTCATGAATGGTCGCCTCAAGAATAGCGGGCAGTTTTTATCCTCTTCAAAATTCAGAACCACAAAATCCACTGGGATGATGAACTTATCCACTCGCATTAACACGTCCTCCACTATTCCTAATGGCCTTTTAATGGACTGACCAGCCAACTGAATTAACATGGATGTGGGGTTGACCTCTCCAAGTCTCAACTTCTTGAGTATTGATAGAGGTATAAGATTTATGCTAGCTCCTAGATCACACAAACATTTCGTAAACTCCAACTCATCAACCACACAAGGTATTGTGAAACTTCCTGGATCTTTCAATTTTGAAGGCATTTGACTGGTGACTATGGAGTTGCAAGTACCAGTTAAGGTCACCGTTTGATTATTGTCCCAATTACACTTTTTCGATATAACATCCTTTAAAAGTTTTGCGTATTTAGGCATATATTCTAATGCTTCAACAAACGAGAGATTTATCTGGAGCGTCCTCAGCTTCTCCACGAACCTTGCAAATTGTTCATCCAACTTCTTCTTCTTTAGTCACTGAGGGAAAGGAATCTTAGGTTGATATGGTGGAGGTGCAAAGTAGGGAGGGTACTCGCTCATGTCCATTTCCTTTTCCTTTTCTTGATTCTTCTCAACTGACTGGTCCTGCTCCTCTATTGTCCTTGTGGGTGGTTCAATTTCCTTCCTACTTCGGAGTGTGATGGCCTTTAATTGCTCCCTTGATTTTGTTCCTACAGTACTAGGAATGTTTCTGACATTTCGCATAGAAAAAACATTTGTCAGTTGACTTACTTGGGCTTCTAAATTATGCATGGAAGACGTATGACTTTTAGTGACTTGCTCAAATTTGTTTTCCAACTTCTTTTGTGCATTATCCAAAGTTCCAAGCTTATCAAGAATATTATCCAACTTAGCTTCCATTGAGCTTGTTTTGTCCTGTTGGAAGCTTGATTGTCATTGGGGTCTGAATTGCCCTTTGTTGTTGTTGTTGGACCAGGAGAAGTTTGGATGATTCTTCCACCTCAGGTTATAGGTGTTAGAATAGGGATTATTACCCCCTTCGCGTCCAAATTGCGCCCCTATGTAATTTACTTGCTCTGAGTTATCCTCTCTCATTAGATAGCAGTCCACCGTATCATGATCCATTTGGTTGAATAGCTCACATTTCAATTGCGTGGCCTTCACTGGAGCTGGGGATGACGCCGTCATATTGCTGAGTTGTCGTGTCAAATTATTGATTTTAGCTTGCATTTCTGTCATTTGGTTGACAGCGATAACTCCCTTATGTTCCCTAAAATTAGTAGGTTGCCTATTATGATCACTAGCCCATAAACAGCAATTGCTAGCCATCTCCTCTATTAACCCTTCTGCTTTATCGACCATCTTTCATATTAATAATCCTCCTGACACTGCATCAATGGTACCTCAAGTATGTGGGTTCACTCCGTCGTAAAATGTCTGCAACAAGAACTCTTTAGGTAGATTGTGATGTGGGCATCTCCTCTGCAGATCCTTGTAACGCTCCTATGCTTCATAGATAGACTCTCCGTCACTTTGTTGGAAGTTTATGATCTCCTTAATAATTTTGGTGGTCTTCGTTAATGGGAAATATTTATCTAAGAAGGCTCACACTAGTTGTTCCTATTTCGTAATGTTGGCGGGACTTAGTAAATGATAGTAAGCCTTCGCTCTATCCCTAAGTGTAAAAGACAACAGTCTAATCCTCACTGCATCTTCCAACATCTGGTGATACCGAAAAATATCACAAATCTTGAGAGAACTCATTATATGCACGTACAGATCTTCATTTGCAAGTTCGTAGAATTGGACGTTTTACTAAAGCATGCTTAGAGGGCTGGCTTGATTTCAAAGGAGACTGCTTGAACAGGCAATCTAGCCACTCCTTCATTCGCAGGATTGAATCCTGGCATCATAAAATCCATGAGGGTCCTCTGTTGTTGCCTGCCAAGGTTAACTTCTTAATCCATGTTTCTTTGGAATTCTTTGGCCATTTATATTTTTTTGGTTTCTTCTTCTTCTTATCACCGAGCTTTCCTAAGGGTTCTTTCGAAATGTGTTATGTCTAAATCGGACGTCTTAGTTGTGCTACTCGAACCCCTTATGACTCTTGTGTTCATACAAGAGTATGAATCCTAAGTAAAATGAATGAAGGAAAATAACAAACATAATGCCTTAAATTATAGAACTAAATTGCCTTCCCCGGTAACGGCACCAAAAATCTTTGTTCGCTCAAAGTTACACACTCTAAGTTTCAATATTTTTAACCTCGGTAATTACTGCAAGTGCACGGGTCGTTCGCGTAGTACCTAAGATGTTGATTCCACGAGGAAGGGAACTAGTCCTAAGTCTAATGACAGCTAAGTCACAAACCTAACAACTACTACAGAAAAGTAAATCAATCAAGAATCAAACACGAGAATTTAAATCACCAAAATAACAAACAGAAGTAAACTCACACAAATAATCAGAAATTCAACCTAGAAGTGACCAATTGAGAGAAAGGGGGAATTTATTCGAAATTAAAGAAAATCTACCCAATTATG
>JANQAP020000584.1:505409-524554 GCA_026874005.2 Erythroxylum coriaceum
ACGTAGTAAGATATTCTGCATGCATGAAAGTAACAGATTATGGTATCAGAGCAAGCAAGCATGAATAATCAAGCATGTATGAGAAGTCAGGCTCCGGAAGCGGGGTCCGACAGTTGTGGTATCAAAGCAAGCATGCAAGCATGAATAATCAAGCATGAATAAGTATGCATGAACAAGAGTTGGACTCCGAACTCCGGGGCTTAACAGTCTGGATGCTAGTGTTCTATTTAAGCTTCTAAACTATGCAATACACACACATTTACACATTACTAATTCACTCAATCACATAAGTATTCAATCATACACCTATACATATGTGTTATGCATAATGCATGCTCAATGACATTCCCGAGTATGTTTCCTTAATTCATATATCATAATCAATCAAACATTTATCGATCACTTTTCTAACATTATATCATCACTTAATAATGAAATTCTCATTTATTTATACCTAATATATCTTACTCATTTCCTTTGAATCACATTAGCAATCATATGAGCACTTTCATTCCTTAAACAACTCTAAATTTTTAGATTTATTATTTATAGATATCAACCATCTATTCCTTAGTTATAACCTTAATTAATCACCAAAACATATCAAACACTTTATCAAATATTTCAACATCAAACTAGGTTCATTCACGTCATAATCAAGTCTAATTACACCATATGAAAGTACCTTAGCATTCGTGGATTCAAACATCAAAAATAAGAGAAGAATTCATGTTCAAGGCCTTTCCTATGATCATGAAGGACTTGCCACAATTGTGGGTTATGTCAACAGAATGTTTCTCTCCTTTACCTTGCATTTCACATGATTTTGAAGGCATTCCCACAATCATGGGTTATCATATCCAAAACTTTCCAGCCATTCTTATCCAATTTTTCTAGATTTTTAACTCCTATATGTTACATCCAAACCATCTTATGCTTAGTTAATCATTTCTACTTCATTTCCTCTTCATTCTCACCTCAATTCCATCTCAAAAACATCCATAAAACAACTCATAACTTATGGTTCATTAATCCTACAAAAACAGAACATAAATCTACATATTTCCTCATCAACGTTCAACACTCATTAATTACCATTTTCATGATCATTCCTTCTAAAAATAATCACCATAAACATTTCTATTAAAACAAACCATAAAGCTTGATATATTACTTGTCTAACTCAAAGCTTATTTAAATCACCATGAAACCCTAGCTTCCAAGCCCTACACAATCATTAATCTCCCAAAGTAGAATAGGCTAGGTTTTTAGTAACAAGATGATGATGATTGAATCTTGTTAAAGTAGTAAGGTTTTGGATGATAGCAAGGTTCAACGTTGAGGGTTGGTTGTGAGAGTGAGTGTAGTGACAATGGAGAGAAGACAATGAGGAAGAGAGCATATGGCAAAGTGAAAGCCAATGGAAAGATGGTCTTTTAATTGTGAGTTTCGTATAGGTTATATGTTTGGTGGGTGTCATGACAATTGTCATGACACCTTCCACTTAAATACTTTATACAAATGTTTTCTTCTTGTAATGCTAAATAGCACTAAATTGCTTAATCCATTTGTCTCCGAATTTTTATATCAATTGTCACTCAATTTTCTATGCCACTTGTTAATAAATCCTAAAGTCATATATTACTCATTTCTACTACCATTTTTCAATTATTTCTACTGCCATTTGCTAGTTTGTCTTACCACTTGGCATTTTTCCTAGTCCAAAATACACATATGTTCCTAAATCTCTCAATTGTAACAAATAATTTCCAAATTCATAATTGAAAAAATCATACAAAAATTCAAGACATAATAATCCACAATTCATATCATAACCATTTTAAATCATTCATACCCCAGAAAATGTCAAATGAGTGCATATACAGTATTTGCAATGTGTACAAAAATAAAAAATTATGTGTATGCTTATGGTATGCATGTGAATGCAATGCACCTCACAATTCAACACTATTACTCATGTATAGTAGTCTAGGGTGCTAACCCTTAGTATGGAAATGGGGTATTATAATAACTCCTTGATCTGATCATGCATAGCAATGTGATGCATCATTTCACAAAATATACTATCAATAACTTTCATTTATTATGCACAGTCATTTTCACATATTCATCAGATCTGGTTCTAGCATTTAAAATTTTGTTGAGTATACATTTTCCATATTCACATTCAATTAAGATGCACTCCCAATACAATCCCAAATATTAAACTCCTCGGATCATCAATATCTGAAATTATCGCAATCATATCGATAACATTCTAATAACTGAAATTGAAAAGAAACAAATCAATCATGGTGAGAAACATCTAGGTTAACTCACAGTACGCTCTAGATAAGTTATTACCTTGATGATCTAGTAATGTCTAAATGTTGACATTCAACTAGTGCTTCTTTAATCATGCAATACGCACATATTGCATACATTACTAAGTTGATCAATCATATAAATATTCAATCATGCATATATATATATATATATATATATATATGTGTCATGTTTAATGCATGTTCAATTTACTTTCCCAGGGATTTATCTTTAAATCACAATCTTAACTTTCATACATCATATCTTAGATATAACTAGTTTGCAATAAGGTTTACACCTCAAATAAACTTGATTATTCTAAATTCAACAATCATACATTTATCAACCCTATTCTAGCATTATATATATTCACACAATTCCTAATTCTCATTCATTCACTCCTAATGCATTATTCATATATTTTAGATCACATTTGTATTCATAAGAACACTTTCATTCCTTTACCACTCATAAATTCCAAATTTAGATACATTGATATCAAACAATCCTTTCTTTAAGTTATAACATCAATTAACAACCTAAATTTATCAAACACTTAATCAACCTATCCAACATCAAACTAGGTTCATTTTAAGCCTCAATCAAGTCCAAATGCACCTTAATAAAGTAACTTATCCTTAGTTGGTTCAAGAATCACACAAAATAGCATTTTCTTCACTTCAAGCCATTTTTCACGATCATGTATGTAGCTCCCATGATCGTGGGATGGGTGAACCTAAAGTTCACCATCCAATTCCTTTAATTTTTTCCATATTTTTACATCTTTAGACCAAACTCAAAACATCTTCTTAATAGTCCATCAATTATACCTCAATTAGACCTGAATTATACTCCAATCCCTTATCAATATCATCTCCAATTCTAGTTCAAAATTATTCAATTGTCAGCTCTCAAATTATTGCCTTTCGTACATTAAAAATTAAAGCAAAAACTATCATCCGTTATCATACATATAGTCCTAGCTCTTTCTTATTTTAAAACACTCCATTAGCATTTTTCTTTAACATAAATTCACCTTCATTCTACTTCAAATCCCGGTCTAATTCATCCATATCATACCCTATAACCCACAGTTTTTATACTTTAAGGAACAAGCATAAAAACATCCAAGTTCATTCAACATATTTTAGCACACTTCATCATCAACATCATATACATTTCATTCGAATTCAATCATCATTTTCATTCTATTAAACCATGCCATAAAGATTAGATTTCTACTTACTTTTTAAGCTTAAATTCCACCTCAATATATCAAGTTAACCTAGCCCCCCATGTAAGCTAGATCATCACAAATTCAAGGAGAAAACAGGTTGGTTTTTGGCAACAAGATGAAGACAACTATGAGCTGGTTCTTTAGCTATTTTGTGAAAGGTATAAGTATGGATTTGATGTAGCAATTTAAATAGACTTGAATCAAAATAGAGAGATGCAGGTTAGAAGCAAATTTAGGTGGAGAAATAGGAAGAAGATGATGAATGTTCCAGTAGAAACTTTACTATATGAGCTTAATTCAACTAGGTGTAAGGTATCATTATCTTTCAATGACATATGTTATTTGGAATTTAAGCCATTTGCCCACTTAATATGCTACCATTTGTCTCCTAGTTATCAGTCCATTTGTCACTCAATAATTAATCCATTTGTCAATTAATTACCCATGCTAAATGTAACTCATTTATCTATGCCAAATGTCACTCAATTTATAGGCTTAGTCATCCTAATTTTTCATGTGTCAATTTATCTTACCACTTGGAATTTTTCCTAGTCTAAATGTACATATTAATTCATCACTCTCTCAATTTATAACAATTAATTCCAAGTTACTAATTTGAATCCAATCAAAAAAAAATTTAAGACATAAGAATTCACAATTCACATCATGTTCATTTTAAATCTTTCATACCCCATAATATGTCAATTGAGTGCATATACTATCTTTGCAATATGTACAAAGTCATATTTCGTATGAGTATGATAATGATATGCATGTGAATGAAATTCATTTCATAAATTCTCAATGCTATTACTTACATGCAATGGTCTAGGGTTCTAACCCTTAATATGTTTTGAAAATCGACTATTACATTACATCTGGGAAGCCTCTGTCACAATCGTGCATCTAGTGTCATGATTGTAACTTTATGAAATTGCTCTCTGTCATGATCATGAATATGCACTCACCATCGTGACTTTAGATATTTCTCTTCTATCACAACTGCGATATGGGAGTCATGATCGAGAACTTGTCCATACAACTCTATGTACGTCCAATTCTTTTATTCTTCACCTATCTGAGTTCTAGAACTAAAAACACATCATACACCTTAATAAATATTAATTACGAATAGAAACATGCTTTAAACCACACAAACACTTAGAATATAAATAAACATACACATTAATATAATTTTAAGCGAATACATGCAACAATCATCTAAAAACAATCAATAAACACATTCAAACACCTATTAAACATAGTCTAAACTTCACCTATCAATTACATAACTATTTCCTCAAGGGTAGTTGTGAAATCCGTTCACTGTGATCACTCTCTGTGGTCGCTCTTCGTGAAACCCTCTCACTCCTACTTCTTAAACCAATTTATAAAGTTAAAGGATGAGGTGTGGATGAATGTAACTTGTAAGGTTATGAGTGGTAGGCTGGCTAGCTTATAGTATCACAACTAGACAAGACAAGGACCCCTAATACAAAACTAATAAGCTAAGGATTACCTATAGGAGTCTTCTATGTAGTATAATGTTTATCCTATAACTGGAGGAAGAGGATGGAAGATCCCAAAAGTAATTAGACACCTAATCCCTCTTACTCTCCTAATTTGGCTATCTAAGACTATTACTTCTGGCATAACCACCTCAAACCAAATCTCCAATAGACAATGTAAGGAAGTACTTCACCTATTATGGCCTACGGTTGAACGACATAGGTTATTTTGGACTAAAGCTCTACTTCCTATGATGGATTTTTATTATGGATGGCAATGAAGAACAAGCTAAGTACCATAGATAGATTAAATTATTTAAATCTAAGTATAACTTGCTTGCTTTGTAATTAAAGTGAAGAAAATATGGATCATTTGTTTTTTGATTTCTTCTATTCAGAAGCCATATGAAATTTAGAGCAGAGGCAATGTCATTCGAAGATTGATGCTCTTATGCTTCTGGAGGTGATATAATGGCTCCTGAGCAACGTCGTCCTTAAAACTACCGAGGAAGTATATTTGATAACTACATGTATATATAAGGTATAGAGAGTAAAAAATGGTAGGTAGTTTTAGGGTAAGGAAAGATCACTAGATGCAGTAAAAAAATTGTGCTCTCTAATATCAAAGATCAACTTTTAGCATATAACCACCCTTTAGACTTTAATAATTCTTTAATCATGTCATGGAGACTCTAAGAAGATGAATACCATGGACTACTAACTCAAATACCTACTACATGTAAGGAAATGAATGAAGCAAGGGTCATATAAATACCTGGAAGCTGGAAGCTAGTGACTTAAACTTTTGGGAACCTATAAATCTATCACTTGTAAGTAGATAAAAAGGATAGAGGATGAGCAAATAGACCACCCAAAAATAATTAGACTAGAAACCACAGAGATAACACATTGGTTTAGACTAGATAAATAGAAAAGTAGACAACTCTTACTCGAAGGAGTCTTCATGAGGGAAGAGAATGATGTACCATCTAGAGGGATCCACTAGCAAAGGCTACGAGGAAATCAATCCCTAATTTGGCAAAGTATAGAAGTAAGGAGACTAGCACGAGGGTAATCTAACTTCTTATACTAAATGGTGCATTTTTGTGGTAGTTTTGTTGAAAGGAGTTTTAACTAATCAGAGTCATGCAGTGTATCTAAATCCAAATAATATAGAGCCCAAATTAATATATACCCTACTAATAAAATACTAATGAAATAATTTTTTATTTTTCAAAAAACTTTCTTATGTAAATTGAAGGATTTAAGGAATCTATTACTAAGGAATTGACTACAAATTCAGAGGAAACTATATATTTACTTATACGAGAAATCTAAATATGGTTAGGTGTTAGCTTAAGAAATTAAATCTAAGATAGGGGTCTCAACACCCAACACTCAATCTTTTCTATTAGCAGTAGACTATAGTTCATTGAAACAAACTTGTATCTCAAACTTGGAGATCCTTCCTTAAAAGAAGATGAAATAAAGCTCTACTATAATTCTCACAAGCTATAGAAATCCATCACTCCCTCCTTAAATAAAATTCTTAAGTTCATTAGATAAAAGATGGGATAAAATACCTCTCTCTTCCACATAATTATCTTTCTAAAAGGAAAATAAATTATGTCACTATCTTTTAAAATATGATGGAAGTCTTTCTCATAAGAGGAGCTAAAGTAGGAAGCCTTCGATTAATTTTAAAGTTCTTAGGCTTAACAAGACCTATGAACACCTCTATACTGTTGCTTAGATCATTTATATTAAATTAAATCTTTGAAGAGGATATTGTAGCTTTGATCTAAGCTTTCCCCTAATAATTTGGAAAGAGTTGTTTTTGAGCTTAACATAAGTATGTCACTTAGGTCTGATGGATTGAATAGTTTATTTTCCCATAAAGCTTGGTCTCATATCAAATATATAGTTACCAAGTAGTCCTAAAATATTTCATTAATGGTAAGTTATTGAGAGAAATAGATATAAATTATTTTTATTTGATTCCTAAAGTTTAAAATCTTAGCTCCCTCAAGGATTTCAGACTTATTTCTTATTGCAAAACCATTTATAAAATCATTTCTAATATGATTGTATCAAGATTAAAGATTATGTTGGTAACTCTCATATAAGGATCTCAAGGTGCCTTATACCTAGAAGATTGATAGGGTATAATTTTCTTCTAGCACAAGAGTTGCTCAAGGGCTATGAAAGGAAATATTCCAACAAAAACTATCCATTAAAATGTACTTTTATAAAGCTTTTAATTTAATACATTAGAGCTACAGTCTTCACCTACTTAAAGCGTTTGAATTCCCTAGTATATTCATTAATTTTATAAACCAATGCACTAACACTACATCCTTTGTGGTTTTAATTAATTGTGATTCATCCAAATTATTTAGATGAGGGAAAGGGCTCAGGCAAAGGAACCCTTTATTCCATTACCTCTTCTTTCTCTACATGGATTCATTTTCCAAACTGATTAAAATGTCCATAAAGTAAGATACAAGCTTTAAGTTTTACTCAAAATGCAAGAAACTAGGGATTTTCAGCTTTGCATGTGTGGTTGACCTCTTTTTTATTTTACAAATTTGAGAATAAATCAATAAAGATACTAATGGATACGCTAAACTCATCCAAATTCTTATCAAGCTTCTCAATCAACCATAGCAAAAGCTATAAGCTAGTTGTAGCTAGAGCAATTGATAGAGTTCCTTAGTTATCTTCAATCACAAACATTTAACTCAAGGATCATCCTCTTTACTTAAGTATCCCAATTACCATAAAAGATTAAACTTTAGAGACTACATTTTACTCTTAGAGAATATTCAAAAGGGGATCAATAACTAATACAACAAAGCTTTATCTTTTGATGGACGAGATTAATTGATCTACTCTATTTTAAACTCCCTCCACAATTATTGGTCATCTCATATTTTCCTCTTAATAACTATGCTTTAAAAAATTCTCTGGTCTGGTAAATCAAACAAGAAATACTATGCCCAGGTTAAATGGTCTAAGGTACGCAAACCTAAGATTATTAGTGGATGGAGTATTATCTATGTGGTATTAGATAAGAAAACCCTCCTAACTAGCAAAATAATGGGAAATTTTATCTAATAAGGAAGCTCTTTGGGTCTAATGGGTTCACAAATAATTCCTTGTTAGAAGCTTATCCTCAAGCTCTAGGTTTATGAACTAACTTATTAAGTTCAGGTAGCCTATTGAAATGAGCATTGATTACAGGATTGGACGTGGTAAAATATATTTCCTTATAATTTCATAACTGGTGCAAGATTGCCCCTATTCACAGACCAACCTATTCCCTACACTCAAAAAATTGGTTCCTTAATCTTTCAAAGTTAAAGAACTAATAAATGGGAACAATTGGGCTTACTAAGCATACTTATATGGAAACTCGATACCTTATTACTCAACTCATCCTTCAAAAGAGGACTAGTATATCTGATTGAAGCATTCCTCAGGGAAATACTTGATCCAATGGTTCTTATAGGAAGTTTTAACTCTTATTATAAAGGAATTGATTACTATAGGATAGTATGGTGCAATAAATTATTATGAAAAGTCTCATTTTTGCTATAGATTGTCTATATGCAGAAATTAGGAATCATGGACTTCCTTAACGTTTCCTAACTTTATTGTTTGTGTAAGAAAGAATAAGAGACACTCTAACATATCGGCTTTAATTATGAGTTCTCTATTAAAACATGGAATGCAATACAAGAGCTTTGAAACTTCTACGTCATAAGCCTAAACTATGCCGATATTTTTTATAAGCTTAAGCATGAATGAGATAAAACTATCAGCATGTAGGGATATGATAGTGTTATTTATTCTATATGATCTAAAAGGAATTCCAAGCTATTCAAAGAGAGCGAAAAATCCAATGATCAAATCATGTACAAAATTTTTTGGTACCAAAGCGAGCAAATCTTGATAAACCTTATTTATACTACATGCAACTTTACCTTAATTTCGAAATGGTTCGTCAACAATCTCTCCAAGCATAATAAGGCTTAGTTTGGGGGAGCAGTGATGATTGACAATCTGCTGAAATCAACCTGTTGAAATGATAAGTACTTATTCTTATGTGTTTGGAATAGCTGTTTTGGTACTTGCTGAAATATGAAAATAGGTGTTTGATAAGTGTGGTTGCAGTTACTGAAAAGAAATAAAATGACTAAAAAATCCATTGATTTAATAAACTATTAATTATCGTATAAATAATTAAAAAATATATTATTAATCATATAAATTTAAAATTATAAATAATAAAATAAGAAAATATAAATAAAATAAATTTAGTAAATAAAATATTTTATAAAAATATATTATTAGTCATTAATTAAGAGTATAATAGAAAATAATACCTGTAGTGAAGGTTATTAGTAAAAAATAAAATTTCTACTGCAGAAGTAGTTTCTTATTGCAACTTTCTTTCTGCTTATTGTTTTCTGCGGTGGCACTGCATTTTTCTCCAACCTCCGGTTGTTCGCCGCAGATCCAAACATGTGACTGTGTTTGAAAACTACGGTAAATAAGTATTTATTCCCACCACACCGCAGATCCAAACGCAGCCTAAGTGAGTGCTCAATGAAAGATCGAGGCTCTAAGACAAGTATATGCACCGTTCCTAACTAAAAACACCTTAATTTGGCATATCTGGCTGCTGCTTAAGAACTTTGTTTGACTCCACGTCATTGCTAATGCCCAACAATTGTAATATCCTTTATAAGGATTGCTTATACATTTAAAATCTTTTTTTGAATGAATTATTTAACTTCTAAAAAAATCTTTTATTAAGATACTTAATGTGGAAAAAAAACTATTCATGTCTTATTTACAGTATTTTGACAATTTTTATATTTTAGAGCTACTAATATAAGCTGCTAAATGTTATTTTCATTTTAAATTTTATTGTAGGTTATCAATACAACTATTCGAATAAGAAGCGTATACAAGTTAATTCAAAATACTTGTGTATCTTGATAACGAGGAATGGCCTAATAGTGTAAACTCATCACTTAAGGCTCTCCCTTCTAGGAGGTCTTGAGTTTGAGTCATGCAAAAGGAGGAGAAATAGAAAGTTTTCCTATTGATGATCCTCTAGTCTCCTAGGCAAAAGCTCCTTAATCGGATTAATTACGGATGCCTCGCTTTCAGCGGTAGTATGAGAGTTGAAGCTACTAGGGAACCTGAGGGCTGTTGGGAACTTGATGCTCAGTAGGGTCAGCGATCAATCAGCAGTTGACCAATCAAGTATATGACGACTCCTTGTGTACAGAAGTGTACATACTACGTAGGAACCTGAGAGATCTTAGAGTTCCATATTTACATCCTCTAGGGCTCTTGGGGTAGGATCTTAGAGGCTTAAGATTAGTCCGGCTAAGCTAGGATACCTAATGTAATAAAAAAAAACTTGTGTATCTTGACTTACGTGACTAATACAACTCAAAAAAGAAAATATGATATTCTTATTGTCTCATTTACAAAAGCATTTTTTGTTATTTTATCTCATAAGACAATTAGACAGTAATGATAAATACAAATATAAAATTAGAATATCTTTTAGTAAAACTTGTACTTACACACATCAGGTATACGTTATAGATGTTATTCGAAACAGTCACGTATTGTCAATCAGTGATTCAAGGATAAATACGTGAACAGTCAAGTTACCTTTCCTTTAATATTAGAGTTACAGTCCTACACACCCCCCTCCGGGTGTTTAAGCATTCTGCTTGAGGATATAGCGAGAGTTGCCCTGCCTCTTTTATGTTTGTAATTGTTTCCCTTTCTAAAAAAAAAAAAAACTGAAAAACCAAAGGTCAAATTTGCAACTCGACATGAGCGTGCTTATCCAGACGACCATTAAAATAAACTGCAGCAAGTGTCATATATTAAAATTGTGAGAGTCAGTCAGAACGGCGACCAAGAGCTCCGCTTTTAAGATATTCTGCGTCCGGGCTGAGAGTGAGAGGTAAAGGTAAGTTTACGGCAACAGATTTAAAAGAAATGCAACTTTTTGAGCAGTTCTATCTGGGTTTTTCATAGTTGCAGCTAGATTTCTGCGAAAATTGTGTTCATATATGCGCTATGGCCATGACTAATGAAACTCTTCAAATGATTGCGTTCATTTTCCTTTTGTGATCTAGCTAGGTTGGACGTTATGGATTCGCAGGTTGCAGCCCAAATTGTAGCCAATGAATGGCTGAAATCCATCATCATAGATCTCAAAGATTTGCCTCCGTTATCGTCAAATTGGAGCATTTGCAAGGTCCCAGCTAAGCTTCGGACCAAAAACAAAGATGCCAGGACAGAAGTAGAGGCTGATGCTTATAGCCCACAAATTGTATCAATTGGACCTTTGCACCATGGATCTAAGAACCTGGTATCTATGGAGAACTTCAAAACTCAATACATGTCTTCCCTTTTGTACAGAACCCAGAATCCGGCAGAGGTTTTGGAAGCTTTTGGCAGAGATTTTCTGGATTTCGATAAAAATGTTCGAGCTTGCTACGCTGAGTCTATTGGTTACAGCAAAGAGGACCTTGCCAAAATTTTACTGCGGGATGGTTGCTTCATAATCGAGCTTTTTCACAGGTTTTGCACGCCTGATCCTAGAAAACAAAACGATCCCATATTCACCACCTCTTGGATGCTTTCGACCATCCAGAGAGATTTGGCACTACTAGAGAATCAGGTCCCATTCTTTGTGCTTGAGTGGCTGTTCAATCTGACCATGAGGCAGAAGGCTATTTCTCCATCTTTAGTTCCTCTCCCTGTGCTTGCACTTCGTTTCTTCAAATCAAATTTGAACATCAGTGAAGATACACTCAACACAACTGGTGCTCACTTCTGCCACCATTTGTTGGATCTGATACACAAGTGCTACTCACCCTCTTCTTCAAAAGTAGAACCAAAAATCAAGGGAGAATCGTTGGAGTTAATACACTGCGCAACTGCACTTAACAAGGCTGGAATCAAATTCAGGAAGGATATATCAAAAAATTTGCTCGACCTCAAATTTGAGGATGGAGTATTCAAAATCCCACCTTTGTGTGTTCACGATACAACAGATTCGCTCTTCCGCAACCTCATTGCTTTCGAGCAATGCTACCAATGCAGTGCACAGTACATAACGTCTTATTTTCTACTCATGGATCGTTTGATCGATACAGCTAGCGATGTTGAATTGCTTGTGCACAAAAGAATCATTGAGAATGATTTGGGTGGAAGCGACGATGTATCTGACCTATTTAACAACATCTGCAAGCAAGTGAGCCTGAGGGATTTCCATTTTGCAGGACTATGCGAGGAAGTGAACGCCTACTATAACAAACCCTGGCACAAGTACAAAGCAGACTTGAGAAGTAACTACTGCAGAAATCCATGGACAATTATATCATTAATTGCTGGCTTTTGGCTTCTTTCTCTTACAACGTTACAGGCAGTGTATTCAGCACTTGGTTACTATCCCCATAAATCGTGATTCTGTTCCTTCTATTCCCACTTAATTTGTAATGCCATTTCTTCTTCCAGGCATGATTTTAGTTCTCTTTTTCAAGCCGTTATTATGCACATCTGGAATTCTTTCCTAATCATAATTGGAATGGACTTATGTTGCTGATAGGCAAAAGAAAATGATGTTAGTTTTAGTTCTCCAGACTCATTTGGAATGACTTTAACATGACAAATCTAGAAACGCAATTTTTCCAGGGTATAAGCTGTCGAGTGATTTGTGAAACATGATAAGTTTCTCTTTCGTTAAGTACCATGGCTCTACGAAACTAGGCAGTCATCTGTCTGTTAGTAATTGAAAACGGAGTATGATGCCTTCATTTGGTAGTAAGTTCCTCACAAATTCACCATGGATACCTTGAATTTGTTTCTAAAGCTATTAAAACAAGTAGGTTGGCATTCAAACTAAAGGCTCAATAGGACTGAATACAGTGATTAATGTGGCGGAAAGTTTCATCATTTCTCAAGATATTAAAATCCCTCAAAAGTGTTAGCTGATGCCTTCCAGCCAATTGCTTTGGTTGTAGTTTAGTGACAATTATTTAAAGACATTCTTTATCTTGTACATGTTTAGATATGTATGATAAAATCCATGAGATAATTGTTATTGCAAATGAAATTATAATGAGATTCATATTGCATTTATATATTATCCCTAAATTGTTCCTAGTTATTGTTCTATTAAGATTGGACATTAACAGAACGTAAAAAGACTAGCATACGTTTTATTTTCCTTATGAAGGAAATAGTCGATCTTATAGACAAAAGTGTGGATATACTTAAATAAACGTGTGGGTGCTTGTATGTCTATGAGAAATCCATTTGGAATATTATTTGTATGTCTATGGAATTCTCATTATGGTATTTGTATAAGTGATTCTTTGACTTGAGGGCACCAAAATTATCTTGTATAGGCATTGTTGTGTTTTTATACTACGTATGACCTATTTAATCATTGGTCATTTAATCAGTAGTTATTAGATGTAGCATGAATTATATGGAGATAGTTATGTGATCAAGATAAGATTCATTACCTTAGAGTAATTAGGAAAATTTTTTTGTTGATCTCGATTAGTATTGAATCGGGAAATCCTTGGCCAAGGTATAATGAAGCTTCGTAAATAGTTTACAAATGTCATTTATTAAATCGATAGCTAATAGCTAAGAACTAATATGATTAAACTCAAAATAGAATAGATATTAATTATATTCTCTATGTTTAATCGGGATATTATATGATGGAATGATTGAATTATAGGAAAAAATCATACACAGAAAGGTTAGTCAAAATCACTTTAACATTCATAAATATTTGGGTGGTGATGATGCATTGCTAGATGCCAATCTTGATCTATGATTATAAATATTTAATTAGAGAATTAAAATAAATTAAAATAAGTTTTAATTATGAATTAGAATTATAATTTATAATCACTGTTGATCGCAAGATTATATGGGCTAAGTTTTAATATTTATAACCTTGGTAAATTCCGCAAGCACACAAGTCATTCTCGTAGTATCTAAGGTATCGATCCCACGAGGAGGGCTAAACTAGTCCTAAAATATAAGGTCGTACTAAACTACAATAATTCAAAAGAAATAAAATAGTGCAGAAAATATATCAATCAAACAATTAATTTTAAGAATTGAGTTGAAGAAATCTAAATACGAAAACAAACCACACAATCAATCCCAAAACTAAACTATAAACTATCAAGTGAGAGAAAGGGGGATTTAATTTGAAATTAACGAAAACTTAATCAATTATGCAATTCTCGACTTAATGGGTCTAGACGATTCTAGGGTGAATTACTCTCTCTCAGGTTATAATTCTTAACCCTAATTGATGATCCCTAATTTAAATTATTGAATCGCGATCTCTCGATTCGCGATTAATTCAAAGCCTAAATTAGTTCTAAGTTGTCTATTAACCTACCAGGAATCTATGCTCGATCTATCGTTATACGACTCTACCGGTTCAATCCAATTCTTTACCTGTCAATCCACCTAACTCTCGTTAGCCCAAATTGATTATCTTCAGTCAGTTCACCCTCTCAGTTTATTGCCGAATTATTACGAGCAGAAATTGAATCACACTTAAATTAAAAGAAAGTAGAACCAATTAATCTTTATTAATCTCAAGAATTGAAAACCCAAAGGTAAGTATAGACAATAATCAACACTCAACAACATCAATGTCAATAAATATCCCAATTCCATACATAAATAAAATTGAAATATATAAAGAAACTACTGTTGTAACGGATCGTGCAGGCAGTGACAGCGAGAAACCACCTATTTCGGGAAGTACGTCGAGCCAAACTTTGCCTCATTGTGTCTCTTACTTCCTCTCCTTCCTCAATCTCTCAAAAACTCTCTACGTTTTTCTAAAATGTGGCTGGCGTGAAGCTCTCTATTTAGACTGTCCAAAAGCTCCTGCATCTATCCCATCATGTTGTACTTATATGTTGGGCGCTCTAGGTCAAAGTCAGGGTCCAAACGGTTCAAAAAATGTTGCAAAAGTTGAGTTTCTACTTCAGCCCAATGTAGGCCATGATCGTGGCCCTGCCTGCCACGATTGTGGCCAACGCCTTAACCTTTTTGTCACGATCATGGCCTCGTGTGAATGATCACGGACGGAAACTTTCTGTCACGATTGTTCCTCCATATGCACGATCGTGGCCTGATTGCTCTAGCTCGTCCTTATCTGTCACGATCGTGGCTTCCTGTGCCATAATCGTGGGTTATGTCTTTGGTTCGAAAACTCCTCGAATCTTCTCCGTTCTTCACCATTTACCCTGAAACACTAGCAAACCCATCAAGGTACCTCAAAAATATAACAATTAAGCTCAAAGACTCATACTAACCTATAAAAAACACTTAAAACACATAAACTATCACAATTTACACATAAACACACACTCAACACTCAATTTCATACTAAATACACAACAAATTAAACCCTAAAACACAATGCAATTGACAGCTATTAACATCCCCACAGTTAAACGTTTACTTGTCCTCAAGCAAACAAAATAACAAGCATAACAAAAACAAAGCACATAATGCAAAAAAAATAAGACAATGGCTTCGACTTCATGAAATAAATTTAATCCTGAACATAATCTGACAAGTTATATCTAGTCATTAACCTGCAAAATATATGTCTAAGGGCTTTGAACTAATATACAAATTAATCAAGATCTAAATGCTAATTCAATTATCTTTTTCAATTGTACACATACATTAATAATTCGTTGGTCCTTCAGACTTTGCAATTGTTCCTAAGTACATTTTCATAAAAATTCAAGCTTATTACAAGTCTGGTAGGTTTTTATTAAGAACATTATTTCTTTATATATATATATATATATTATTTTTAAACAAGGACTTAGTCTTTTACTCGGAGGCAAATATTGGTAATGAATGTCGATTCGATTACTCGACTAAGTCATTTATTAACAGCTTGGTTAAAATGTCGTTTTAGCCTTTTAACGCGAAGGCACACATTTGTGATGCGTGTTGATCCGGTTACTCAACTATTATCACATTTTCTGTTGGCTACTAGCTCTATTCATAACCCAAGGTCAGCAAAATAGTAATTTATTAACAAAACACTTTTTTTTATTGCCTAACTTGTTGTTTTTAGCTATTTGTTTCCATGAAAAATACTAGTTAAGATACTTAAGTTAAAAGGCCTAAAATTATGAATGAATGTGACCTCCTAAAGGGTTAAATTTACATTAAGTCCTAATTAAGCTGTATCTTTATCTAAAAACCCTCACTCACTAATTTTGCGAGCTATTAATCATTTATAACCTACTAGACTATGCTTAAAATTAAACAAATTTCACACATCTAAGCCATTGACACATTCAAACAATTCACACAATGCAACCTAATAACTATCATACAATATACAAAATTACATTCAAAGTAAAAACACAGAATCTCTCCCCACACTTGAACAACATATTATCCTCAAGGTGAGAAGGAGGTAAACATCGTATAAGATAAGGAAAGACAAAACAGAAATTAAAGTGACTGTAAACAAATAAAATTAAAGAGAAAGAGAAAAAACAAAATAAAACTGAAGGCTAATTTGGAAAAGAAAAATTGGATTAGGTATAAATCCTAAGGAGATGGAGGTGGTGATGGAGTTAGAGGTGGTAACTGAATGCCTTAAGACTCAAAATATCGATGGATTCGTCGAATATCCCGGCTCTGGCTTCATTGTGTGCGTGCCATCTCTACAAGTGTCTTGTTGATCTTTGTGATTACAGCCAGTACTTTCTTCTAGCCTTGTTCTTCTTCCTCTTCGTTCTTGGATTCTTCACTTGTGGATTCTTCTTGTGCCTCTCGAGCTCGCTTGACCCGCCCTGATCCTAACATGCTTCTTTTGACTAATGTCCCTCAATGTCATGTTTATGGAATGGATAATCTCAACCTGGAATAAATTATGGTGATTGATGAAGTCGGGGAGGTGAATTGTTAATCCCCTCCGTTCCACACCAAAATGTTCTGCAATGGCAGACATTATGTATCCCATTCTAAGATAGTTGCTCTGCTTTCACGGAGTCGCAGCAAGGGCATTCAGGACATGAGTGGACGTGCATAGTAGAATACTATGGTCCATGTACCACAGTATAAAGAGTTCATTGGTAGAACACTTGTTAGTTTCGGTCTTGTCAAAGACTAGCTGACACATAAATTTATGCAATAATAAGTGTTCATGGGACCATATGATGTTGTTGTGAGCATTCTTTGCATAGAATTGCTCAACTCCAGTAAGCTCCTGCCAGTATTGAGAAGGACAGAAATCATCATGTTGATCGATGATGGTGGATTCGGGGAATCCACACAACTTGCACATTATTTTAACATTCAGTTCAAATGCTCTTCCTCCAAATCTAAACCAAAATTCTTTTATGTTCTTAGGGTCAAAGGTCAGGGTTGTGAAAAATTCTAGTGTAAGCTCCTCATAAACAGGGAATTGAAAGCGAATAAATTAAGCCCATCGGATCCTCTTGGCTAGGTTTTCTACCCGCTCACTTAATTCTAGCCTATCTAGTATGTCAAAGTCAAAATACTTGGGAACTACAATTTGTCTAGAGAGAAGGGAACAAAAACGAGTACCTTCCTCCTCGGTATAAATTGTAAAGGGTTCTCTGAAGTCTGCTGCTTGCTTTTATTATCCCTGTCCTGCAACTTGTTGTCATCCATATGGTTCCCGTCGGGCTGATTACTTAATGCATGGCATGCTTTGGTAGAAATTGGAAAAATTTAGAGGCTGCAAAATTCTAAAGAGAAGTGAGAGTATCTAAATGCTTGAATTATAGAGAGGTAAAATGAAATTGAAAGTGAAGGTGAAAGTGAAGTTAGAACTAATATATAGGTGGTAAAAAGTGTAAATTGGTAAAGTTGTTTTAACTTTTTCGCACTTTTCCCTTTTCTACATAGTTGCAGGCCACGATCTAGGCTACGGTCGTGGCCAGTTGTGTACTACCACTCTTAATTTGTTTCTTTTTATTTTTTCTTCACTCTTTTCACTTCCACTACTTGATTCCCTTTTTCATCTCTCGTTTCATGCTTGCACAATCATCCATATAATTCCAAATTCTTGCTCCTTTTTGACTTTTATTCAAAAACAAACTAATCCTAACTATAAAATTTCAAACGTTCAAATAAAATTAATGAAGAACTACTTTTCCATGGGTTGCCTCCCATGCATCATTGCTTTTAACATCAGTGGCTCGACGCTTTTTTAAGCTCACGGTGGTTGGAATGAATAGTTCGATGGTAGCGTCTTTATTAATCTCAACGTTTGTACTTTATCTACCATAACTGCAGTTACCACCATCCTTACAATTTTACTTTCCTCACCTTCGCCTTCGCGAGCGCTTCTTCTTGAAAGCATTCCCAGGATCTTATATGTCCTCCAATTCGCCTTGAGCTTTGGGTTCTTTAAGATCCACTGGAGGTGAAGGAGATTCGTACTCTCTTGTAGTTACCTTGAATGTCAAATTCTTCTTCCTTATTTGCAGAGCTAATTCGCCCCCATCAACATCAATAATTGAGCACGCAGTGGACAAGAATGGGGGTCGAATTATCATGGTGTCCCCATCTCTGCTTATGTCCAAAATATAGAAGTACATGGGAAAGATAAATTTACCCACCTTTACCGGCACATCTTCCTATCGGTCTATGTGATGTTCTATCAGTCGTTTTAACCAAAAAGTTAGTAGGCACTAAGGGAAAGATAAATTTACTCACCTTTATCGGCACATCTTCCCATCGGTCTTGTGATGTTCTATCAGTCGTCTTAACTAAAAACTTAGTAGGCACTAACTCTCTTAATCCCAATTTTAGACTGAAAGTGTAGGGCATCATATTTATACTCGCACCTAAATCTACGAATGCCTTTTCTATGTTAATCCTATTGATACTACAAGGGATGAATGTAACACCCCATTACCCTAGGGTACGCACCGGGACGTCCGTAGGTCATTCCGACACATATCCTAAGATAAGGGAGC
>JANQAP020000584.1:741728-765242 GCA_026874005.2 Erythroxylum coriaceum
GGAACCTAATGGGTCACACATCAAAGAGCAATTTGTAAAAGAAAAATCAATTTAATTAAGTTGGACTTAATTATAAAATTTGAGAAACTTTAGGGATCGAATATGAGATATTTGATTTTATTAAAATTAAATTAACTATAATTAGAATTTTATTTTAATTATAATTAATGATATTTAATTTTAATAAAAGACTTATGATTTTTCTATAAATACAGAAAAGCTTTTAAAAGCTAGCACTTTTTTATCTTTTCCTCTCAAAAACAGTTTGGGAATTGCTCTGTGGATACCATCAGAAGCTGGACGCTTGGACAGCTCGTGATTGATCGATTGGAAAAGTTTCAAAGATTTTTTAACTGGAAAGCGAACAAGGTATGATTTCTAAATCGTTTAATGTTTTATTCAAGTGTATACAATTATCAGTATCCGCTCGGAATCCGTAAAAAAATTTTTTTCCGCTGCGCCCGTGATTCAATCACGGTTGGATTCCAACAAAGTGGTGCTTCAAAATTTATCAATATCATTATAAAAAGCTTAATATAATAAACTTCAAGGTTAACATTGACATATTAAAACCTTAATGACTTTAGATCCTCATCTATGGTTCTCATTTTCAAGTTTGCCATTACACAATCTATTTAGAAACTCTAAAGGAGCCTAAGAGATAAAACTAATTACAATTACAAGGATAAAATAAATTAAGATAATACTAATCTAAATATAAATATAGAATCTCATCTAAAGATTTATCTAATCTCTTAGTAGATGTTGAATTAAACTTCACTTATATAGTTAGATCACAACTCAAGCTCCTAAAAGATCACTTATAAAAGAGAACATTACGAAGCAAGTTGACACATTATTATCATTAATTCATTTTGACAATTTTCTCTGGGCACTTAGTACCATTTACTCTTATTAACTTAATCGTCAGAGAATTTTTGCAAGAATAAACTCCTATACTCTTAACTTTTTTTTTTTGACGTAGGCTTGAAGTAAAAAATAGCTAAATAGGCTTTTAATCCATATAATTTGGTTTCACTTATGGGATATTCTTTTGAAAATTTGAGTTTTCTCACTTAAGTAAATCTCAAACTAGTTGTGATATCACCATTTAGAGTAAGAGCAATGGATTCAGCATCCTCGCTAGAGTAGCCCCACCCATAAAATTACTCAAATAATAAGCATTTGAGGTCTTAACACATAATGAACATACTACTATAATCAAGATATTAGGACAACAAGTTCATAGTTGAAGCAAGAAAAGAAATAGACTCATAATCCATGTCCATAATTAGAAGGAGCCCTATCAATACCCCTAGTCTTAATTCCACTAGAACACAATATATAAGGATGAGTTTGATAGCTGAAAATATTCTAGTACTCGATGATTTATTAGAGAAATTACCAAGCATGTTTAATATGCCAAAACTGGACATTAGTGATAAAATGCATGACCCATTTGATTATATACAAAAGTATAAGGAACTCATAGATTTGCTTAGCATGTCTGATGCTAACAATTGCAAGGTCTTCTTTTCTCCTTTATCAGGAGCAACCCATTCATGGTTCTAAACACTACCTTCCACATCAATTGCCATGTTCCATTAATTAATGTCCAACTTCATATGACACATTGTTAGCAAAAGACATAGATTAAGAGACTCTACTATTTAATATCTGTAATTCAAATATAAAAGGAAATACTGAAGGAATACCAATTGTACTTCATATTTGATGCAATCTAAATCCCAAGTCTTAAGATGGTACTAGTAGCATTTACAAATGGGATAAGTCCTTGGTAACCTTTGTAGAATTATATGTAGAAGAAGTCACCTTAAAATTTTAAGGAAGTGTGCATTAGAGAGCAAAAGGATCTTGATCTTAAGGATGTTACGTGGAATGTGGGAAGTTCAACTAATAAAAGAGATTGGAGTAGAAAATGTATGCATCTTTAATTAACAAGTATTATAAGAAGACGTAAATGGAAATCAAGAAAAAGTTAAGAAAAAAGAAAAAAGGTGGACCCCTACCCCCTAATCCAATGCTTTATTAAATAGGAAGTTGATGCATGTTGAATACACCAAAAAATAAAACAGAACTCTGCACAACTAAACTTGTGATAGTGGTAAGAAAGGATTGTATCCATAGAGAGTTTGTGATTAGCTTTTGTAATAAATAAATTTGTGTATAGGATTGGGGGGTTTGGTTAAGTAAAAATAAACTATGGAAGATAATTTTTCTTTAACTTTTACTCTCAATCCTATAACCAAGGCTGCACTGATCAACCTAACTTTGGTTATGGATAGGATAACCATCATAATTACTTTTATGATAGTTTGCAAGACACACAACAATTCCCATATAGACCAAAAGCTTCTTGTCACAACTCAAGTAGACGACTATATCAAGACCGATAATGCTAGTCATCTTCAATTTCAATAGGGTATGTAGCAACTTCAAGAGAGTATGTAACAACTTCAACAGAATACCCTACAATTCTAGCAAAGGCAATCTTAGTCTAGTTTCTAAGACGTGGAGAGCCATAAAACTCAGCTACATCTTTAGAAGAATTGATGAATGTTGTGATTGCTAACAATCTCCAATTTCAATATAGCCTACAGTAACAGTTGCAATAGTTCCACCAGGAAATTAAGCATATAATGTCTAGAAACCAGAACTTGTTAAGCCAAAAGGGTGAAATGGTAGCAAGGATCGAACCTTTAGAATCACAAATGGAAGAGAATTAGTTATATCAAGCCGAGGCACACCTTATGTACGTAAGTGCGAAAATCTTAAAAAGTGATGAAGAGCATGAGAATCTTGAGTGTAATACTCAAGTAGTTGCTTGTGTGGAAGAAGCAAGGGAGGAGCTCGAAGCCAAAAAAGATATATCTTTTAGCTCGAACGTAAGTACTAAGTCCGTAATTTTTTTGAATACTAACACTTCACCTTTACCTAACAGGTTGGAAAAATTAAACGAAGAAGAAAAAGGTGAAGAGTCATTTGAATTATTTCAAAAGAGTGAGGACTCAATAGAGATAAAGAATCTGAAGATAGGGAAGAGGCTGGAGGTGAACGATTATTAACCAAGGCCTTATCTGGAAGAACTTCATGTGGAGGAGCCGCATGTCACACATGAAGATCACAATTTTGTAATGTAAGGAAGAAACATGTAGTCGAGCCAACGACCCTAAACGAAGGCACTTCTTGGGAGGAAACCCAAGGGAAGTAAATTCTTTTCTTTACATTTCCACATTACTTTTTTTTATGTATGTGTGTTTTTGAATTTGTTTGTTTTACTTGTTTTAAGTTTTCAGTCGAAATGAGAGAAAGAATAAAACAAACAAACAACAAGTAATTTCTTATTTTCTGTTGCTTCTAGGATTATATAGTCATTATTAGAGTGTAAATTGACAAAAGAATTTTATAACAACTTTAGTATGTATTTTTACTCTTTTGATTGGTCAATGTGCATTATCTTTAAAAGAGTAGTGACTAGTGGTAGACAAAGTCGGTGAGATTTTGAGCCTTATTAGACTAACACATTCATATCAGTCTCATTGTCTTTTGATAATGTGTGACCTTCGTAACATGTACATCCTACCTTTGCTTTGAGTTTCCAATTGAGACCACATTTTTATCATATGCATTAACATGGAAATCATTAGGCATTCTTTGTTTTATAAGCTACATTAGCCAAATAACCTACCCCTATTAACATGATTTTTTCCTTGTTAAGCTCCCTTTGAGCCTTATTAGCCTTTCTTTTTGTATCAACCACATTATATGCTTTATACTTAACCAAATTTCCTACCCTAACCATAAAGCTAGTGGAACATTTATGATTCTTGAGTTTGTGGATGTACAAAATTCTAAGTGTGGGGGTGTACATATGTGTGGATTGGCTATAATGATTGGGATGTTATTTTATGTCTTATCATTGAAATTCCTATGTTAATATAGTTTCTTTTAATGTTTATAAAAAAAGAAAAAGAAATAAAGAAAAGAGAAAAGCAAAAAAAAGAAAAAAGAAAAAATGTTTTAATAAATGTATCAAGGAGCAATTACATATGTATTGAAAAGTTGTTTATGATTAATGCATCCTCCTAAAGTTGTAATGAATATGTTATTGGCGTATGTTGAATATAAGGTAGATATTGGCTTGGAAGGTTTGAAAAGTTGTTTATGATTAATGCATCCTCCTAAAGTTGCAATGAATATGTTATTGGCTTGGAAGGTTAACTCTTTTGTAGTTTCAATGTATTATCATCAATTGTATGAGTGATTCCTTCGGGTTGGTATATGCTTCATGTGGTTTGAATGTGAGGGCTGAATTGAGCTGTGAAATATAAATGTTGCATTCGTTATAGCTGACAGTACCTAGTTTTTGATGAGTGTTAATTTGACTTGATATCACATTGAGCGTTGCTTTGTTTTACTAGCTTAATGGCTTTCAAATTGCTTGACCCAAATACATCTCACCTTACCTTTACCCATATTACAACCTTTAAAAGTCCTTTGATTCATGATTTTGCATGTTAATTTTAGTGGTGGATAAATGAAATGATATGCTAAGTTATGGATTATCATGATCATGAATGGTGTTAAGTGTACTCGTGGATATATTTTAGTTTGACACATTTTTCGAGTCTACCATTAGAGTGCTTGATTTTTAAGGGTATTGAAAGTTGATTGATCATGAGTAGAAGTTTGGAATGCAGACTTCTTGCTATGATATTTAAAGTTATTCATCTTTGCTTATGATTATATATTCCTGGAACATATGGGAATTGAGTAAATGTTTTTAGGTCTATGAGCTTAATTTTGATGTTTTGCCCAAGGACGACCAAAAGCTAAGTGTAAGGGAAATTGATATGTGCTTAATTGATTATTTAATTATTTCATAATTTAGCAATTAAGGATATGAAATTGCTTAAGATACTCACTATGACTCATATATGATTTTAGGCACAATTCGAAAGCAAAGAAGTTAAAGTGAGTTGAAAGCATAATATTTAGGTCATTTTCTAAAGGTTAATTTGTACTTGTCTTTATATAGAAAGAAGAAGAAAATTAGAGCAAGAAGAGAACAAATTCACCTAAAAGAAGTGGAACCATAGTAGCTAGAAAAATAAAGTGGATAAAGAAAAATATCAACACGATAGTGGAAGCAAAGTAAAACGCCAAAAAGTGACTGAGCAGGCAACATCCAAGGAGCTGTATAAAATGACAAAGTAAAACATTGGACCAAATGGCTAGAAGAAAACGATAAAGCATAGAAGAGAAAACACAAACATTCGATATTTCATACAACCAATATACATATCATACAATACCAAAATGCACATGCTAGGGACTACCAAGACAAAGACTTATAGTTAGGAAGGAGCAACCAAAATGCAGACGCAGTAGGAGGAAACATAGACATTTTCAAGAGATGCTTTTGTCTTAAATAAAGTAGTGAACAGTGGGGGTGGACCAACAATTAAATGAGAAATAAGTAGTAGCCAAAACACAGCACAGCAAGGAGCCAAAACACAATAATGAACGCAAAACGCAGATGTTAGACAAGAGATAAAACATAGTCATTTAAGCAGCAAACATCGAGCTAGGTTTTAAAGGAGTGAACAGTAAAGTGGACTGAGAATTAATTCAGAAAATAAGACAGAACAGTAACACAGGAGGCGTAGTAGTGAAGAGGGAAAGTGGTTCTTCGATGGGTTTCCTTTGGGTTGAATCGAGGGGTAACTTCGTGAGCTTCAGGTAAGCACGAAGATGGAGGTAAGCTCTCCACCATAAGGAGATCCATAGAGGAGTAGCTTCCCGACATCAGTTCAGAGGCAACATCGATGTCAAGACTTGGTTAAGCACTCCTTCTTTGTTTTTGTTATTTCTTTCTCTGATTAAAAATTGATTGTGTTATCTTATGTTAATTAATTTGGGTTTTGTATATGGATAATCGTATTCTTCTTATTGTTTTGTTTTTTATGTATAAACCCATTGGGTATTGTGAAAAGATGATTTTGATACATTCATTGAATTGTTTATTTACAAACTCAATGCTAGAATTTTGATATAATCTGTAATTGCTATATTTGAAATTCACGTGTAGTGACTAATGATTTGTAATCATTAGGGATAAGTTAAATGACACATCGTATGTGATTGTTGCCTTGATTAATCGATTTTCCTAATTCGTAAAGCTATTACCTAATTGAATCTGGAGATTGTATCCTAGGTTATTCGATAGTTATGTTTACTTCAATACTACCTAAGGGAAAACTCGGGTTAATTATTAACCCATGATTAATAGTTTCTAGGAGAGGTTTCAGAACAAAAAATCATGGAAAAATGTTTAATTAGGATGTTGGAAGAGATTGAACCAAAGAACTGGATTCCTAATGAATTCACCGCTTTCTTCATTTTTCGTATGCTTTCTTTAATTTGTTTTCATTAGGTTATTTTTATTTTTTTTTCTTATTTAAAAAATCCAAACCCCCCAAACCTAAACACCTATTATTTTCATTTAAATAACTTTACACATACTCTTTGTGGGATCGACCTAGACTCACCATTGCTATAGTAGTAGTCTAGTTTTTATTTTGACTAACGTTGTAATGCGCTATTTGAAATCTAGAAAATACAGAATCAAACATATGCCATTAGATGTTGTAAAATAGAGCATAAACTTAAGATGTATACCTTACAATCTCCTTCGTTTTTGTTGTCTTCACCTCTTTGAGTTGTTGCAAACCACATAAACTAAAGGAGGATGTCTCTATTGATATCTACATGAAGAGAGAATCATGAAACCTCTTAGGTAGAATGGCTAGAACACACATAAATTGTTAGCTTTATGGTGTGTTCTTTAAGAAAGTATTTTAGAAGATGGTGAATAATTCACAAAAGACACTTTGTTTTCTTACTACTTTTGCACGAAAATGGAGCGTCTTTGACACCCTTTGGCCTCCCTCTAACCCCCAAAATCAATGGAGAGTTAGTGGGAATTAAATTGCTTTTAATCTTACTTAATTTAGCATGAAAACATTCACCCCTTCTTTCAAGGCTAATTTTGTCATCTTGCTCATTAAATGGTAATTTTGTCATCTTACCTCATAAGCAAGATTCACATGTGTCATATGATTCACAATCAAATCACCTTAAACTACCACACTTTTGTAGTTTAGTCATGTATCTCTTATATTTTGGATCCCTATTTAAAACCATTTTACTCATTCTTAGCATCCCTAATGCATACTGTTCGCAGGATTCTGATGTGAATAAGTTTTAATAAGTTAACCTCGATATTCCATAATCGCATGAGTCATTCGTGTAGTACCTAAGGTGTCGATCCCACGAGGAGAGTTAATTTAATCCTAAAATCTAAGGCTGAAAACAATTTGCAATAATTCAAAATGAACAAAACTAAAGCAATAATTTATTTCAATCATACAATCAAATCAAAAAATCAAATTGAAAATTCTAAAAAAAATTAGCAATTGCAACACCTAATCAAGAATCAACCTAGGACTACCAATTGAGAGAAAGGAAAATTTTATTTGACTTTAATGAAAAACCTAATTGATTATGAATTAATGGATTACCGGTTTTAGATGATCCTAGGGTTGATTACTCTCTCTCGAGTTATAACCATTAACGCTAATGTGTAAACTCTAATAAGATTATGGGAATTGCAACCTCTCGATTAACAATCTATCCAAGACCTAAATTACATCTAAAGTTGTCCAAAAACTTATGCAAGATCTCTCTTCATAAAAATTTGCTGATTTGATTTAATTCTTGTTCTATTAAATTACCTAACTCTTGTTAGCCCAATTTAATGATTTTTCACTTGGTTCACTCTCTCAGTTTATCATCGAATTATGCAAGTGTAAAAATTAAATCATAAGAAATCCAATAAAAATACAACAATCAAATTTCATTAATATCAAAGATAAAATAACTGAAAGGTGAGTTTAGATAATCCTCAACATTCAACAATTCTATCATCAACAGCTATCCTAAATTCTACACAATCATAAAATCGAAACTAAACCGAAAATAGGATCGGAATGGATGACAGAGGCAGCAATGGCAAAAACCTCTTATTTTGGGAAGTACTTCACATAGGCTTCTTCTCCATATCTCTCTTCCTTCTTTTCTTTCTCAATCTCCTGATGCACTCTCTGGGGTTTCTGAATTATGGCTGATGTAAAAACTCCCCTCTCTATTTTCTACTTGTTCTTTAAATACCTTTTGTGTTCTGAGCAACCCTAGGGTATTTTTGGGGTCAAAAAGGTCTAAAAAATCCCTCAAAACTTAACATTTTCACTTGTTTGTACGTTTGTCCGACGCAGGCCACTATCATGGCATGCAGTCTGCTTCTAACCCTTCTGTCATAATTGTGGCAATCAGGCCACGATCATGGGCTGTGTCCTAGTCTTCTGTCACGATCATGGCATATGGGCCACTATCATGGGCTGGCTCCAATGCTTCTGTCATTGTTTCAGCCCGATGTCTCCGAAACTTCTAAACTTCTCTATTCTTTGATGTTGACCCTGAAACATTAACAAACACATCAAAGTACCTCAAACACAAAATATTTAAGCTCGAGGACTTATACTAACCCACAAAAACACTTAAACACACAAACTAATACAATCCTAACCTAAACACATACTAAACACTCAAATTAACACTTAATACATAACAAACTAAACCTTAAAACATGATGTAATTCATACGTATCGTCATCCATACACATAAACGTTTTCTTGTCCTCAAGCAAACAAAGTAACAAACATATAACACACAATACAGTAATGATACAATGGCTTCAACTTCATGAAATAAATTTAACTTTTAACAAAATCATTCAAGTTATATTAAATCATTAACATGTATAATTCGCATCAAGGGGCTTTGAGCTAAATATACAAATTAATGCAGATCCAAATGTTAATTTGTTTACCCCTTTCAATTGCACACATATATTAATAATTCTTTGGTCATTTAGACTCTGTAAATGCTCCTGAGTATGTTTTAATGAAAGTTCAAGCTATTAAAATTTCGGTAGGTGTTTTTATTAGAAAACACATTTTTTATTTTATTTAATGAACATTGACTTAGTCTTTTTACCTAGAGGCAAACATTGGAAATGAATGTCGATCCAGTTACTTGACTAGGTCATGTTTTATTAAACTACTTGGTTGAAACATCAATATAGCTTTTTGATGCGGAGGCATACATTGGTAATGTGTGTCGATCTAGTTACTAAGCTATATCACGTTATCAACTAGCTACTAGCTCTAATCATAACCCGAAGGTCAATAGAATAGTTATTTATTTAGCAACACATACAATTTTTTTATGTTGCCTACTTTGTTGTTTTAGCTACTTGTTTCTATGAAAAATACTAGTAAAGTTACCTAAGTTAAAAGGCCTCAAATTATGAATGAAGGTGCCAATTTAGAGGGTTAAAAACTCATACTAAATCCTAATTAAGCTGCATATTTAGCCAAAGACCACCCTAATTGGCTAATTGTGCAAGCTAATGATTCTTCATAACCTAATAGACTATGTTCAAAATTAAATCAATTCCAATCCATCTAAGCCATTGACACATTCAAACAATTCACAAAATTTAACCTAACATCTATCATACTATATACAAAATCACATACAAAACAAAACACATAACCTTCCCTACACTTGAACAACATATTGTCCTCAATGTGTGAAGGGAACAAACAAGCACATAAGAAAAGAAGAAACATAAATTAAAGTAAAACAGAAAATAAAAATAAAAATAAAAATAAAATGAAGACTAATTTGAAAAAGAAAGGGGGTTAGACAAAGTCTCATGGAGATGGAGGTGGGGATGGTGTTGGAGGAGGTAATTGATTGCCCTAAGCCTCAAAATATCGATGGAAACAACGTATATCCTAGCTTTGACATCTATAATCACCTTGTTGTTTGCGGAGATTGTATCCAAAACTTTCTTCCATCCTGGTTCTTTTGTCTCTCATTCCTCTTTGGACTCTTCACTAATCTAGTCCTCTTCTACCTATTGAGGCGGCGCTATACTCGAACTCGCATGACTTACTCTAATGTTAACATGTGTCTTTTGACTGATATCCCAAAGTTCTATATTGTGAGACTTAAAGACTTCAGCCCACCATAGATGGTGATGATTTAGGGAAGTCTAGGAGATGGATAGTTAACCCACTATAGTCCACGCTATAATATTCAGTAATGGCAGAAACTAGGTACCCCATACCTAAATTATTGCTCCTCTTATGTGGAGTCGCAACATTAGCATTCAGCACATCTCTGGGGTGCACACTGGATTACTGTGGTCCATGCAACACAACATAAAGAGTTCCTTTGAGGAACAATTGTTGGTTTATGATTTCTCAAAAATCAGTTGACACATAAATTTGTGCCGTAACAAGTGCTCGTGGGTCCTTATTATCTTGTTGTGGGCATTTTTGGCATCAAATTGCTCTAACCCAGTGAGGTTGTTCCAATAGTAAGAAGGACGAAAATCATCATGCTAATCGATAATGGACGACTTGGGGAACCCACACATTTCACACATAATTTCTATGTTCAGTTAATAAGCTCGTCCCTATAACCTAAACCAAATTTCCTTGGGTTTCTTAGGTTAATAGGAAAGGGAAGTAAAGAATTCCAAAATGAGCTCCTGATAGACAGGAAATTGGAAATGTATGAATTTGGCCCACTAAATTTTTCAGCTAAATTCTATACCCTATCGCGCAGTTCCAACCTATCAATCATAACAAAATCAAATATTTAGAGACTATGATCTGTCTAACATTGAGGGATTGAAAATGAATTCCTTCATCCTCTGTGTAGATTGGGAAGGGTGCTCTGAAGTCTACTGCTTTGTTTTTTATCCCTCGTCCCAAAACTTGGTTTCGTCCCGATGATTGCTCCTATCTGGCTAATTTCTTAATGTGCGACATTTTGGCTTATGAATAGGTTGAGTTGGAAGAAATTTGGAAGTTTGAAATTTTTGTAGAGCGATGTGAGAATGTTTGGATCTTTCAAATCTAGAGAGATAAAGGAAAAGTGAAAGTGAATGAAAAAGTGAAGTTATAAATGAATATATAATTGGTTGGAGGGTAAAATGGTAAAATTTTACTTAAAATTTGCGTGTTTCCCTTTTTACTCAATCGTAGGCCACGATTTTCCACCAATTTTTTAATCTTCTTCTTTTGTTCTTTCACATTTTTTTTCGAAATGACTTCTTAATTCTTTTATGGCCCTTTCACCTCTTTTTTACTTAATTGACCATGCAATTTATCTCAAAATCCTATTTCTTCTTAATTTTATTTGGAAACCAAATAATCTTAACTATGGAATTCAAATACCAAGAAATAAAAGGAAATAACATCAATGTAATAGTCCATAGGTTGCCTCCTTTGTAGCACTTTTTTAACGTCATTAGCTTAATGCGCTATACTTGGAAGCCCAGTCGAGATCAATTATGAGTGGATGCTTCCACCCTTTCTGTTCAACATCTATTTTGTAACCTGTAAGTAAACTACAAGTTGCAAAAAGATCAGAAGGAGAATATTGATAAAATAATGAAAACCAATTAAGCTTAGTAATGTCCTTGTTTCAAGCGAACTATCAACAAAATAGGAAATAACAAAACTCCTTGAATCTTCCATCGAGTCCAACAGTTTGTTTTGTAAGACGGTGAGTTGCTCTTTTTCTTCCTTAATCATCTTCGTCTCCTCTGCTTCTTCCACTTCATGAATAGAGACTTTCATCACTTCTTCAAACTCGATATTTGTTGTCATCTGTTCTTTGTCCTCTTATTCTTCATAAGGTTCGAACACATCAATTATCCTAAATGAGCTACTCTCCTTCAGATTCTTTAATACATCTTTTATGTTAAATGTCATTTGGTCATCATTAATCCAAAGGATAAGGTTCTTTCCATGAACATTTACTAAAGGTTTTTCGATGTTTAAACATGGTATACTAAGATTTGGTGGAAAATACGAGGGGTTTACATCCTTTTCTTCATCTTCTTTCTTTATTTCTTGGTCTTCTTTCAGGTCGGGTTCACTATGGTCTTCCACTGGTTCTTCTTGTTTGTCACCAATTCTAAGTGTGATAGCCTTATTTTGCTCTTGTTGATATAATTCCATATTGTTTAGAGAGTCTTTCATAATTATCTTACAAAATTCATGGGAAAGATGTCTTACTTGAATCTTCAGGTTGTGAATAGAAACAACATGATTTTCAAAAACTTGATCAAATTGCTTTTCCAGTCTCTTCTGACTTTCCTCCTGGCTGGAAAACATCCTCTTCTAGTTCTCTTCCATATTTATTAGCTTCTCCATGATTTTGTCCAATTTGGAATCTCATGAATTGGACTCATCCTGCTGAAATTGAAAAAGGTCTTGATGTCCCATGTGAGTACTTGCATTGTTAGACCAATAGAAATCTGGGTGGTTCTACCACCCCAGCGTGTACATGTTTTAATAAGGATCGTCGCTTCCCCAACTGTAGTGTGCCTTATTCTAATTGGCAAAAGATACTTGCTCCCTATAATATTTATCTCCCATCATTGTTCTTTCCCTTTCTTATTGGCATTTAGCACTTTAAATGTCTCATTTCTCATTTTAAGATGTCTTGATGTGCCTCTATTTAACGCCCCAAACTTCTTTCTCTATTTTTTATTATTTAAAACAAAAGATAGTGAAAAAGCCTTAGACTAAAGAACTAAACTAATTGCCTCCCTGGCAACTGCACCAAAAACTTGTTCGCAAGTTTCCAATATGAATAAGTTTTAATAATTTAAACTCGATATTTCGTAAGAACACGAGATGTTCGTGTAGTACCTAAGGTTTCGATCCCACGAGGAGGGTTAATCTAGTCCTAAAATCTAAAGCCGAAAACAATTCTTAATAATTCAAAATGAACAAAACTAAAGCAAGAACTTATTTCATTCATGCAATCAATTCCAAAAATCAAATTCAAAAATATAAACAAATTAACAATGGCAGCACCCAATCAAGAATCAACCTAGGACTACCAATTGAGAGAAAGAGGAATTTTATCTAACTTTAATGAAAAACCTAACTAATTATGAATTACTGGAGTACCGATTCTAGGTAATCCTAAGGTTGATTACTCTCTCTCAAGTTATAACCATTAAACCTAATTTATAAACCCTAATCAGATTATAAGAATTGCAACCTCTCGATTAACAATCTATCTAAGACCTAAATTAGATCTAAAGTTGTCCAAAAACTACCGAAAACTTATGCAAGATCTCTCTTCACATAAATTTTCCTGTTTGATTTAATTCTTGCTCTATTAAATTACCTAACTCTCATCAGCCCAATTTAATGATTTTTCACTTAGTTCACCCTCTCAGTTTATCACCGAATTATACAAGTGCAGAAATTAAATCACAAGAAATCCAATAAAAACACAACAATCAAATTTCAATAATACCAAAGATAAAATAACCCGAAGGTGAGTTTAAACAATCTTTAACAATCAACAATTCTATCATCAATGGCTATCCCAAATTCTATACAATCATAATATTGAAACTAAACAGAAATAGAATCAGAATGGATGACAAAGGCAACAACGACAGAAACCTCTTGTTCTGGGAAGTACTTCACTTAGGCTTCTTCTCCATATCTCTCTTAATTCTTTTCTTTCTCAAACTCTTGATGCACTCTCTAGAGTTTCTAAATTATGGCTGATGCAAAAACTCCCCTCTATATTTTATTCTTATTCTTTAAATATCTTTTGTATTCTGAGCAACTCTAGGGTATTTTTGGGGTCAAAAAGGTCTGAAAATCCCTCAAAACTTGACATTTTCACTTGTTTGCATGTCTGCCCGATGCAGGCCAAAATCATAGCATGCATCCAACCCTTTCATCATGATCGTGGCAATCAACCCATGATCGTAAGCTGTGTCATAGCCTTCTGTCACGATCGTAGGCTGGATCCAGTGCTTCTGTCACAATCGTGGCCTATTGTACCATGATCATGGGTCATTGTTTTAGCCTAAATGTCTCCGAAACTTTTCCGTTCTTCGATGTTGACCGTGAAACATTGACAAACACATCAAGATACCTCAAAAACATAATATTTAAGCTCAAAGACTTATACTAACCCACAAAAACACTTAAACCCAAACTAACACAATTCTAACCTAAATACATACTAAGCGCTCAAATTAACACTTAATACATAATAAACTAAACCCTAAAACATGATGTAATTCACACCTATTATATGTGACCGATTAGGTTCTTAGTTATGTTGGACAATTGAATTAACACTTAATTCTAGCAAGTCATGAGTGGTATCTAGCAACACATCATGACCCTCAATTGATTAAAAAGTTAGTGGTTTGACTCCGAACCCTTCTATAGACAATGTTCTCGTGCAATTCATCCTTTCACCATTCTATAACCTACTTGATCCAGAGTGTGGTTAAAGTGTCAACTCCCACTAGACTGACTACGTCACATCTAGCCCAAGTGATGTTAGTTCTTATCCTTGAGGCTTATTACTTAATTAGATATATCGCTGAGGTCGTGTGTATCATCTCCTCCTATCAGGAGTGGTGAATTCTTTATTGAATATGTAATTACCTTTGAATACCTCAACTTGTACCCAATCATCACCTTATGAGCAACCTCTAAGAGGCAACGAGGAATGGAGTCAAAGTACAGGATTAGTATCCAAGATATCCTTAAGCATCCCAAGTCTAAGGTTATTTTGCACCATTGCTATGATGAGACTTTCAGTGACACTGCAATAGATTATCCATATGATTGTCTCATGGTAGGATATCCGTTGTAATTACTAGTCTTAGCAAGCTTCCACATGTTAACTCTAAACAACTCATACTTATAGCTTATGAGATCCACTGCTTGATCTAATCAAGGAGTACTAGTTTGTCCGGATCAATAATGTCCTATTTAATTAATCCTATGACTAGGGATAATTTACACACTAATAAAATTACACACGATACGAATCTCATTATCATGATCTCATCATGATTTCCTTCATGTTATATAATGTATCAAGGACTTCATTAATTCGATTTAAGATCACTATCAATTTATAAAGTACATGAACATCAAATTAATGAAAATTCCTTTTTAATAATTGTAAAGATTTGTACAATAAGTGCTAAAGGCGATTGCCTTTAGAGCACTTCTCTGACAACCTCTCACTTGTATTAAAGCGAATGGCCTTTGTATTTAATACCATAGGCAAATACATAAGACTCGTATCTCTTTTTGGGAATCGACTTAATTAAAGGATCAACAATATTCTGATCAATGGGCACTCTCTCTATCTAGATATCATTTCTACCAATGATTTCTTTAATCATATGGCATTGCCTGAGTATATGTTTGAATTTCTAATGAGACCTTAGTTTCTTTGCTTACTCTATGGCACCATTATTGTCACAATACAACTGTACTAGGTCAACAATGCTAGGAATCACTTTATGTTCTATGAAGACCTTCTTGATCCAAACTGCTTTCTTTTCTGCTCCTGAAACAATAATGCACTCTACTTCAATTTTCGAATCTACAGTTGTCTCTTATTTGGAACTCTTCTAACTGATTGCTCCACCATTCAGTGTAAAAATATGTCCTGACTATGATCTGGAGTCATCTTTGTTAGATTGGAAACTAGCATCTGTATACCCACTTACATTAAGGTCTCCTTCTCCATATACTAAGAATACATCCTTAATTCTTCTTAAGTACTTTGAGATATTCTTGACAACCACCCAATGACCCTCACTAGGATCTAATTGGTATCTGCTCGTAACACTTAGAGTATATGATACATTAGACCTCATACATAATATAACATATATGATTGATCCTATAACTGAAGCATAAGGGATCAAATTCATGTGAGTCCTCTCATCTTATGTCTTTGGACACACAGATTTTAAGAGTGTAATCCCATGTGTCATAAAAAGATAACCTCTCTTGGATTGCTCCATGCTAAACCTCTTTAGCTTCTTGTTTATGTATGTAAACTAAGAAAGACCAAGCAACTTCTTATATCTATCTCTATAGATTCTTATCCCCAAAATATAAGTTGCTTCCTCGAGGTCTTTCAAAGAGAAATTATTGGACAACCAATTTTTGACTTATTGTAAAGTTGATACATCATTTCCTATTACTAGTATGTCATCTACACACAAAACAAGGAGTACAATTGCACTCCCACTAACCTTCTTATACATATAAGGTTCATTTGGATTTTGTGAGAAACCAAACTCTTTGATTGTCTCATCAAATTGGATATTCAACTCCTGGATGCTTACTTTAATCCATAAATGGAAATTTGAAGCTTGCATACCTTTTCTCCATCTTTGGATATGAAACCATCGAGTTGTATCATGTACACATCCTCGGTTAGGTTTCCATTAAGAAAGGTTATTTTCACATCCATTTGCCATATCTTATAGTCACAATGAGCAGCAACAACTAGAAGTATCCTAATAGACTTAAGCATGGATACCATTCTAAACGTTTTTTCATAGTCAACTACTTGCCTTTGACAATAACCTTTAGCTACTAATAAGTGTAAATTGCATCTTGCTTTAGGGTATGTTTGATATGGGTTTAGTTGTTAATTCGATCATTTAGTATGTGTTTAGGTTAGAATTATGTTAGTTTATTAATTATTTATGTTTTAAGTGTTTTATGGGTTAGTACAAGTCTTTAAGCTTAAATATTATATTTTTGAGGAACCTTGATGTGTTTGCTAGTATTTTAGGGTACTCAAAATAGAAGAATACAGGAGTTTTGGAGACATTCGAGCTGAAACAATGCCCTATGATCGTAGCATATCAGCCCACGATCGTGACAGAAGTACTAGAGTTAGGCCACAATCGTGGCCTACATTCCAAAATCATGATAGAAGCCCCAGTAATGGTCCAAAATTGTAGCTTACAAGGCCATAGTCATGGCCTGCGTCGACAGACACGCAGACACTCAAGAATTTCAAGTTTAGAGGGATTTTTTAGATCTTTCAGGAAGACCCTAAAAAACCTTAGAGTTACCCAAAACACAAGAGGATATTTAAAGAAAAAGAAAAGAGGCAGAAAGGGAGCTTTTGCAGTAGTCACCTTGTGAAACCCTAGAAAGAAATCATTGATAAAGGAAGAGAAGAAGGAAGAGAGAAGAAGAGAAGAAGCTAACTCAACGTACCTCCCAGAATCATTTATGTTTCTTGTTTATTTTCAGTTTTATTATTGTACAGTTGATGATAGGATCTAAAATGTCTAGGATGTTCTACACTCACCTCAGAATTTTATTCTTAAATTAATAAAAATTTGATTATTTATGTGTTTATTGGATTGTTGTGGTTTCATTCTATGATTGCATAATTCGATACTAAACTTAGAGGGTGAATCGTATGAAAAATGATTAAATTAGACTAGCGAGAGTTAGGTGATTTAATAGAAATAAGAATTGAATCAGATTGAGAATTTATGCAAAGAGAGATCTTGCATAGGTTTTCGATAGTTCATTAGAGAACTTCATAACTAATTAGGGTTTTAGACACTTTACGAATTAAGAGTTTGCAACTTCCATAATTTGATTAGGGTTTATGAGTTAGGGTTATGGTTATAACTCGACAGAGAGTAATCACAACCCTAGGATAATCTAGAACTAATAATGCAATAATTCATAATCAGTTAAGTTAGCATTAAGGATATGTAAAATATCCTTTCTCTTAATTAGTATTTTTTTTATTCTTGGGTGTGATGAAATTGCTTAGTAATTAGTATTTTCATGTTTGATTCTTAATTTGTGTAATTGAATTAAATTCTCGTTTTAGTTTTGTTTGATTTTGAATTTCTTTTATTTATTTTCAACCTTAGATTTTAGGATTAGATTAGTTCCCTCCTTATAAGATCGACACCTTTGGTACTACACTAATGAATCGTGCGCTTGTGGATTATTGAGGATTATTAACTAAAACTTACAAACAACCAAACCACCCGATCATCTATAAGCCTAGCTTTATAGGTAACTACATTACCCTCCATGTTAGTTTTCTTCTTAAAAACCGATTTACACTGTATGAGTTTTTTTCCCTTCAGGTAGGTCAACTAAAGTCCATACTTGGTTTTCTTACATGGAATCTATTTCGAATTTCATGGCCTGAAGCCTTTTGTCAAATTTTGAACTCTTCAATACTTCTTCATAGGTAGCAGGTTCATCGTCTTCTATAAGCAATTCTTCATTATTTTCACTTATAAGAAATCCATATCTCTCTATAACATGACATATCCTACTTGACCTATAAACTTCTTGTATGTCAGAAGATTGTACTATTATTTCATCATTATAACCAATAGTCTCATGTTTAGGTCGTTGCTACATGTCTGTTTGAGCTTCTTAAACTTCCACAAGTTTAATTTTGCTCTTACTGTCTTTTTTTAGAAGAAACTCTTTCTTTAAAATGACAGTATGCTCTAAAACAAACACCTTTTGTTCCAAAATATTATAGAGCTGATATCTTATTGTTTCTTTAGGATATCCTACAAATAAATACTTGTTAGATTTAGCTTCTAGTTATCTAACTGAATTCCACATAAGCCAGACAACCCCAAACTTTCATATGAGAAAGATAGGTTTCTTATTAGTCCACATCTCATATTGTAACATACCACTCCCATAGAGCATATATCCGAACATACCAGAGGATATTCGAAAACATACTCTAAGAAAATGGTACATTAGGAAAATCAAACTAGCTCATTAAAGGTATAAAGAATTCCATAAGCATTTTAAGTGTTCAATTCTTCCTATTTCATTCACAAACATAAAAGTAACTTGTATCATTACAATCCAAAATCTATATACATATACATTACACAACAATTTTATGAGTTCAATCTTAATACCAAAAATATAACATAAAATGGGATGCTAATACATAAGACATCTATCTGAACTCCTCATATCCTGCTGATCAGACCTTTGAACTATTTTTGTCCCCAAAATGCAAGTACTAAACTTCTACTATATCACTTTAGTAACTAGAACTCCCTTGAACCTGAAAAACAACATTGCAATTTTGATGAGTTTGCAAACTTAGTGAGTGAACCATCATCGATGTATTCACTTAAGTCAAATAACAAAAATAAGTATATCATATATCCAGTATTGAATGCCACATCACATTTCATCATACTTCAATAAGTACATCAAGTTTATCATACTTTCACAAGCATATCATGTCAGCTAACATTACATATCACAACACATTTTTCATTAACTTCAACTATAATTCACTATTTCAAGTAATTTTAATAATACATTTCAATTCACTCATTTGATACATTTAGTGATGTATAAAAAAATGCACAAGTGTTTCCATTCTCTTTTTTGTTTTGTTGTGACCAAGTGCTTAATAACCCAATTTACTATCTTGTATCTATTATGGAAACTGAGATCATTTCTGGTCCATATCCATTGTGGATACTGAGTCTATGTCATTTGAGCCTAAGGTTTTTTTCACAATCCTGAGCTCAAAGTTTTTTTCCCACATCGGTCACTTTGGTCACAACTCCTTTATTTGATCATGCATTTCAATGTAATGAGATGCATCATTTCATATGCCATGTCTTCTTTTAGTATTCACATACTGTATATCAAGCCCCTCAAATCTAAGTCTGGCATTTATCTATCAATTGTATACACATTTCAGATTAAACATTCAATTCATACAGAAACACATATAATTGAGTTTACCAATCTAAGTTATCTGACAGTATGCTCCAGAAAAGCTATTGCCTTGATGTTCTGGCAATGTCTAGATATTGACGATCACTTTGAGTGTCTATTGTTATGCAATACACACATAGTTCATAAATCACTGATTTGTTTAATCATATGAAAAAACAATCATGCATATGTATAAGTTTCATGTTTCAATTAATGCTCAATTAACTTTCCAGGTAGGTATTCTTATACAAATATCTTGACCATTCAAACATTATAACTTGTATACAATTTGTTTGCAATCATGTTTATACCTTAAGTAAGCTTGATTTACTCTGAATTCATCAATCATACATTCACCAAACTTTTCTGGCAATATATAATCATACAATTTCCCAACTCTCATTAATCCATACCTAATACACATTACTCAAATCCTTAAGATCATGTTTGCATTCATAAGAATACCTTTATTCCTTCATCACATCAAAATTTCCATATTTGATTACATTTACACCAAAACAGTTCATTCTTTAAATTATGACATCAATTAACAACTTAAACTTATCATGCTCTTAATCAAATAGTCAGCAGCAATCTAGGTTCATTCCAAACCTTAATTAAGACAAAATACACCAATTTAGAGTGACTTTTCCTCAGATGGTTCAACATGTACACAAGGCCAAAATTAACAATCCAAAACTAGGCCCACGATCGTAAGGGACAATGTCACGATCGTGCACTGAGGGCTAAGATCCTACACAGTCTTTCTTCCTCAATTCTTCATGAATTTCACATATTTAGACATTACTACTACTTGAATTTTTCCAAAACTCATGTCCTATAAAGCTACTTCATTTCATACAATTCTAGCTTCCATAACGGTTACATTAAATCTCACAAAAATCAACTCATTTGCTTCATTACCATTCACTTTATACCATCATACATGCAGTCCTAACTTTCCCAGATTTGGAAACACTTCATTAACACCTATCTTTAGCATGAATTCATCATCAATTATAGTTTAAATCCTAACTTAAATCATCTATATAACAACCTATAAACCACTATTGTCATGCATCTAAAAACATAACAAAAGATACCCCTTTCATTCATCATTTTCCAGCATAATGTCATCAACACCAATACCACATTCAATATATCCCTAATCAATCAGCATAATTTCTGCCAACACAGGCTACAAAAATCAGTATTTCACTTGTTCAACTCAAATGCTACCTTAATGTATCAAGCCTGCTTTGCCTCACATGCATGCAACATCATCTTAAGAATAAGGTGGGAGTAGGATAGTTTTAACAAAAGCAAGAAGATAACAACAAATGCAATAATGTTTTGCATCAATAACTATCTTTATAAAGGATTTTGTCCATAGATTTTGGTGTGGAAATTGAACAGAATTTGGATTGAAACACAGAGATGTAAGGGAGAAGTAAGTTCCGGCAATTAAAGGGAGAGGAAGGAGAGAATATAATAAAAACATGAAGATAGTGCTGGAAGTGTCTATGTTAGAGTAGGTGTAAGATTAGTTAAAGGAAACTTATCAAGAAAACAAATAAGACACATGTCCACTCTTCAAGCTGTCAAATGTCACTTAGTTCCTAGGCCATTTGTCACTTAATTCTACTACCTTATGTCACTTAATTTATAGGCTCAGTCATCTTGAATTTCCACATATCAACTTGTCTTGCTACTTGAAATTTTTCCTCGTCTACATGTACATTTTAATCCATCAATCTTTCAAATAATTCCAAATTACTAATTGCAATCCATTAATTTTTTTATTGGTAAATCAAAATACAAGACATTAGAAATGCACAATCATGCCATAATTATTTAGTAACTTTCATACCTCGAAACATGTCAATTAAGTATAATTTTTCTAAATCAAAATTCATATATGTATACTCATATTATACATGTGAATTATAGTATCCCGTCTCCCAAATTGTTGAAAATTTTAAAATGTTAGACTATTAAGTAACATGAGTGGCATCATTGATGATGGTAAAACCTATCTACTTATTTTACGCTAAAAAATCGTAAGTGAACGGATGGTGACTTGTAGCTTAAAAGAGTGGATATTAAACCCATAGGGATTGATGCCTAGACACCACTTAATTTAGATAAAACTTTGTTTAAGAAACGAAATAATTAAAAGTAAATAATGTGGAAAATTAAATTTAAATTAAAAGACTAGCTTAAAATAATAGACAATACTAACATGCAGAAAAATCGGAATTCAAGAATCTAAAGACTAGAGATTACTTTTTTCCCTATTTTGTCTCCCTCCTATTTTATTAATTGAATTGTGTCTCACCTTAGATTTTCGAATGTAATAACTACCCTCTCTCAAGGTGTAATTAATTGTCCCTAATCTAATTTAAAAGAATCAATTGGACGATCTCTCAACCTACCCAATGACTCAACCTATTCAACTAGTTATTAAACTATCATATGGGTGATCAATTGACTAGCCGAGATCTCCCTTCTAACTATTCAATTAACGTGATGCTTGTAATTCTATAGGTTGCCAACTCTCGTTGTACAATCCTACACAAATTTATCTTACTCATTTGTAAGATAACAATTAAAATCAACAATTATCAAAGACAACTTCATTCAATTCAACAAAGTAGGAGTTTTGACAAAATAGTTCAAAAGCAATCCCTAAAACTAAATCAGCCTAACATGGTTTTCATAACATTATCAACATTCAAATAAACCATTTTAAAAAGAATAGAAGAAGTAAAATTGACAGAAAATTGAATAACAAAACTCCTTCTCTTCTTTGTAAAAATCTGGAAATTTTGGTGTTGGTATGCTATTTTGCCCATTCATGATGATGATCCTTAATTTCAATCCTTCCCCAAGCCTCCAAACATTGTTCTTTACTCCAAAGATGGTCTTTCTACAGAAGGGTTTTGTCCTACCTAAGATGGAGGCTTAATGATGCTTTTATAGTCCCAAAACCTAAATTTGATGAAGCCCCGCATAATCCTTCGAATTGTAATTCCCACGATCGTGGGAATTGGCCATAGAACATTTCCTCTTTTCTTTTCCTCTTGATTTCTAGCTCAATCTCCAAGTTTCTCCATCTTCCTTCCTACACAACAAATAGTCAATTCTCACCCTAAATTAACATCAAACACAAAAGAACAACGATGGAAATCAAATTAAGCAAAACTATAGAAAATGAATCCTAAACTATTAAAAAATCAACAAGTATGCAAGAAAACATATGCCAATTACATAGAAAAACATAGAATATTGCACACCTATCAACATCCCCACACTTAAATCTTTGCTTGTCCTCAAGCAAAATAAATATAACCACTCAATTCTATCATTGCATCTTCACATAGATCAAAGCATACAATCCCTCAAATTTAGGTCAACTCAAAAATTAAGTTAATACACATATTATAACTGCTTTTTCATTGATGTACAGAAGCAAACTCAACAATTGACACCATCAGTCAAAGATAAGTAAAGATGCAAAATGAATTTTCCTCATAGTTTTCACTCATTTCTCTCAAGTGTTTAATGGTTAGTGTTTCGCTTAAACTTCCTATAAGAATCTACACTACCATAGGCCTACTAATACACCAATTCTCCTCTACAATGATTGTATGCATAAATAGATCAAAAGGACTTATTTAGGGTTGTAATGTGGTAAGGGTTAAGGTGGGTAAAGAGGGAAAAAGGG
>JANQAP020000584.1:765342-787303 GCA_026874005.2 Erythroxylum coriaceum
CCAAAAATTTCATATTTGGTATCAAAAGAAAGCTAAAAGAAAACTCCACATCTTTCCTGAAGGATTCAAAAAACAAATTGTCTTTATCCTCTCAAAAATAGTTTGGAAATTGTTCTGTGGATACTATTAAAAGCTAGATGCTTGGAAAGCTCGTAATTGATCGATTGGAAAAGTTTTTCAAATATTTTCAACAGAAAAGCGAACAAGGTACGATTTCTAAATCGTTTTTGTTTTTATTCAAGTTTTACAATTATCGGGATCCCTCAGAATCTGTAAAAAAATTTATTTTTCGCTACGTCCATAATTCGATCACGATTAAATTCTAACGTAGATGACCAAAGAAAAACGTCAAGGTTACAAATCACAACCTATGGGAAGATAAAATGAGAGGACGTAACTTCATCCCCTAAGGAACCGAATGTATTCCCAAGTGAAGTTGCAAGTAAATCCGAAGAGAAAACTGACAACAAAATGGCACAAGTTCTTGCATTCACAATGTTAAGCTTTAAGAGAACATAAAAAATGGGTGGGGGAAGAAATTCATTTAGCAGAGGAAGCACCTTCGTTGAAGAGAATATATCGCAACCTGTTCTGTGCTTTCTCCACTAGCCTTAGGCCATCTATCAACTTAGCAACTCCTTCTCGGCTGTTGTCACTTATTTCCTCAAATTCAGCCAATTTAGGGTGCGAAGAATCCAACAATCTCAAGAAATCAACTCCTTGAGCTATTTCCATTCCAACAGCTGTTTTCGCTTCCAGTGCATCGTCTACGCATAATTCCATCAATCTCTCAACAACCCTCGTTCTATATTCTTCTTTCCTTTCCAAATCTGCCAAAGATTCGTACTCTTTACGAAGAGCAACTGTCCGAAATATTCCAAGAGTTAGTGAACAGAAAACATGGTCCCTTGTTGGGTATATCAAAAACACATATGTAAAGGATTGAATACTAATAAAAATAAAAATAAAACAGAAACAGCTCCTTTTCTTTCACGCGTCTAATTTTCTCCAGCCAACCAAGACATTTAAAATTGAAGAGCTTGTTAAACTCACCAGTTTGTGAAGAGACGAGCGGAGGCAGCCCAGATGGTGCTTCGTGCAAGCAATGATCGACATGTAGATGAGATGACCGAGGTGTTGTCCTAGAAGAAGGCTTGGAAAGAGAACCACCGTTGGTGTTGAGAACGCCATAATCCATGATGTTAGAAGATGTAGATGGGTGATTGTTGTTACGATTAGAATTGGAGGAGGTACTCGCGGATTGAAGTAACTGCTCAAAAATATTGGGCTGAGATTGCCAAGGTTGTAGTTCGGAGTTCATGGTTATATTTTGTTTGTTTCGAGGGGAGTTTGAGGGAGACACGCGCCTGCTTTAAATGTGTTGGAAATATTGTTTAAAAAGCTACTTTTACAGACCATTGAATCGCTTCAATTCCACGCCATACTTCCGGTCGGCCCACGGTTTCTTTCGACTGCTCATTACGAAAGTGGAAAACTTGGGGCCCCAAACAATTGACGAGTTATGCAGAATGTGTAGAAAGGTGCAAGCATTGAATTCGTCGAAACTGCGGCTTTGTTTTAAATCTAGTTCACAGGAAATAATTTAATACGTGTAAATAAATATGATATAATTACAGTAACAATATTATCCCAGTACAACTTTCGTTGATACTCACGTTTTGAGAAAATTTAAAAATATGCATCCTTAACCTTAGCTGATAGAAAATTATTTTTGATACATTTACCTTAAATAAAAGTATTATTGATCAAAGTAATGAGCTTTTCTAGTAACAATATTAAAGTTATTGTTGACAAAAATGAGCAAAGAGAGTCTCGAATCACCGCGAGCAAAGCTTCAACCTCAACAAACTTAGTTCATTTCTTTTATATCCTTTCTTTAAGTCATATTCTCTCTCATCTAAAGAAAACCCTCTTGGTAAAATAAAATTTTTTGTGGAAATTACTCACGTACCTAAAGACACCAAAATCCGTAACACTACCTCTACTAAACCCATATAGTTCATATCACAAATCCAAATATTTCATAAGGAGTATTTGCTCCTTAATCTCCACACATCGACCTCAACCTAATTCTTAATAAAATAGTATTTAATATATAAAAAATCTAAGAATTTTAACCATATTTTATGATATCTTAAAATTATTTATAAAAAATAAAATTTCTCAAATATTTTTTCCAAAAATTTATGTTTAGCATGATAACGTTATTGATTTCATCATAGTGACAGTTAGTTAGAAACTCTCTTCCATCTCTCTTAAATTCCTCCACATTATTGTTTTTACTCAATTCCTACATAACTTGTGTACTATTATTCTTCATTTGCTTTGTCTCTATTGTTTTCTCTTCTCTTCAACTTTGTCATTGTGCCATGGCTCTTGTTTCTTCCTCCCTCTTAGTCTGTCTGTGAACTTTTGCACTACAACAGATAAGTTATAAACCCCCTCAGCTTATGCTACATTCTAGTCTCTCTTTTGTCATCCTCCTCCTTTGTTTCTACTAAATTTCTCCTCCTCTTTCCTCGTCCTTCCAATAATTAATTTGATCCTTACCTACTTTTGTTTCCTACATTTCCTCTCCCGCAACCTTTTTCTCGACTTTTAAAAGCATCCTTTTTTTCCCACCTTTCTAGTTTTAGATGCTCTTCCTCTATCTAATTCTCCTCCCCTTTTAGTAGTAATGTGCCTTTTGCCATATCCTAACATGTCAACGCTCTTCCTCCAATCTTCCCCCTATTTTAAATCTAGAAACTTGTAATGACATAAATAGGGTGGCTAGCATTTCCTTAAAAACTTAATGCCAAGTAGTTAGTGATTTCTCTACTAACTAACAAGCTAAACTACTTTCCTCCTTTCAACAAGGAAGGACAACTCTTTATTATTCCCCTAGAGGAAATTCTACAAGGTGTGGTTAAATGGAACTTTATTTTGGTTAGTTTCTTTATTGATATAAGACCTACTTATCCTTCCATGATAGCTTGGCCAATTTCCACTAGAGAAAATGAAGTTATATAAAAGTCTTACAAATGAATAGGGGATCATTATCTTCAATTTTGGTTCAGTTGAGGAGGCTAAAAAAAATCATAAAAGTAGGTATATGGAATATGAATTATAAACTGACCTTTCTTTAAAACTAGGTCCTAGTTTGTAGCTTGATAGCTAAAGCTTACATCCTAATATGGTTTAATGTTAACAATGGTCCACTTGAACATGAGTCTATTACGAGATTAAGTTACCTTGCTAGTTAAATAGAGAAATCTTTATGCATAGATAAAGACATTGCAAACATAAAAAGGATTGGTTTTGCTAGACAATGTTTCCAAGCTGATATCACTTAAAGCTTGCTAGAAATAATCCCTATAATATGATTTAGTACAAGTCAGTTATCTTTGGAACCATCTCTTAGACAGCAAGGAAAGGAACGGAGGAAATACGAAGAATGTTTATCAAAGGGATTATGTTGAGCTAATGGAAAAGGAACACCCAAGATCTAATAAATCATATGATATTGAAGAGAGTAGGCAAGTTACTGGTAGTAAGTCAAAATCTGTAACAAACAAATCAACTGAGGAAAAATAATAATGAAATAGTGGATTTGAACAATGATACACAATATGAGGAATATGACCAAAATAGAAAATGGAAAAATGGCATTTGGCTAAGTAAAAACACATTTCTTGAATTTTATGGATAGTGAAATCATAAAGATTTAAAAAAATGAATAATAACAAATATTGTGCTTAAAATATAACCACTTAATGAGAATAAAGCTAAAGGTTCTAGTTTTGAAGTTTTCACTCCAAATTCTAAAAGGAGATCAGAAAGAAAGGGTAAGGTCAAGGAAGCTCCCAACCTCTCAAACCCCTCATCATATTAATCCTGGCCTGGGATATAAGTTTAATTAATAACCCTAAAAAGAAGTAGGTTCTTTCCAACTATATTTTCTTAATAAAGTTAATGATAATTAGCCTTTTGAAGACCAAGCTTACTGAAACACAATGTAAGAAATGATTTATCAAAAATAATTACAAAATTGTCATAAATCACCATGTTTATTATAGTTGGAGGATTAACTCTATTATTAATGAGCATGTCATACATTTATTCACTGAAATCAAGATTAATAAATGCAAAACTTGTTTATCTTTTGTATATACTTCTAATCTTACATTTTAGAGAGCTAACTTATGGAAAGATTTTCAAAGTAGAAGTTCCAACATAAGCGTACCTTAGATCCTAAATGGGATTTCAATTGTACTCTTCTTACATCATTAGTTGAAGGATAGATTTGTTCAAAAAAATCCTTGTAATAAACTCCAATCTTGCTTAGCCAATGATGAGATCACAAAGCTAATATATAAGGGGAACAACTTTACATGAAGGAATAAACAGTAAGGAAAATGTTTTATAAGGATAGAACTAGTTAATCAACTACAGATGATAGAATTCCTAGGAAGCTTGGCTAATTTTAGCAAAAAAATATGCTTTAATCATTCCCTAAAAAAATACACAATTTATTAAACCTTTCCAATAGTTCTTCCCCTTTTAGATTTATAAGCTTTCTCACCAAAGTAAGGGCGTCTAGGAGATAGTAAGAGCTAAATGGCTTATGAAATTAAGGGCTATGAGTAATTCAAATGTCTCAAGAAACTTAAATTGATTAAAATAAGCATTCAGGAATTACATCATAAATATTTAATGAGTAGATGTCTTGAAATCAAAGGTACCAAAACATAAGATTACAATAACTCAATCAAATCTTATCTAGATCCAAAAATATAAGCAAGATAAAATAGGAAGAGGTAGCTCTATATAATTATATTAGAGCCCTGGAAGCCAATAACCCTCTCCTTAAATTGAAATATAGAGTTTTATTTCTTCTAGGAGATAAAATTTCTACTTGGTTCTTTATATCTATCTTTTCAGAAGAAACTCTAACTAGATTTCAAACACAAAAAAATGAAGAAAAATTTTAGGGAACGAAAAGATCTAGTCTTGAAATACTTTTGGGATTCTTTAGCTCCTATCCTCCTTGCTAAATTTTAATATAGGTCTTTGTCTATTTAATTACTAAATCGTCCTCTAAATATCAGTTTGTAAATCACATTAAACCTATATGTGATCAAGGGATTGAAACCGCTTTTTATAGTTTCAATTTAACAAACCACCATATCTAGTTAGTTTAAATTCATTCTTTTTTAAAGAATTATAGAATTTAAGAAAGCATTAAGTATATCATCCTTAAATTATGAAATTCATGTAAACACGTAAAATAATTTAGGTAGACCTACATTTACCTTGTTCCTAAGATACCAATTCCTAAACCACTTAAAGAGTTCTATGCTATTATTTATTGTAACACCATTAACAAAAAACATTGCCATTAGACTCAATTCTATTATTGATTCTTTGATATGTAAATCCTATGGTTTTTGCATTAGTTGAAGAATCATCAGGGAAAATGTCTTATCATAATATAAGCTTTTCAAAAAATTCAAAAAAAGAACTCCTTCAAAAGTTGTAATATAAAAATTGAATTTCATAAACTTTTGATTCAAATAATTAGAAATTTATATTATAATCTTTACAAGAAAAAATTCATCATATGGATTTAGAAGTGCATCTCAACTGTTTGTTTTAGTATTTTGGTAAATGTAGATCGATCATGGAATTCCAAAAGATCCTATATCACCCTACTTGTTCTCCATATATATTGAACTACTGATTAGGCTTATAAATTTCAATATCATGATGAATCAAATCTTCAGATTCCATGAAAAATATGCCAAGAAAAGAATCTTTAATCTCTTCTTTGCTAATATTTTAGTCTTACTGATCAGGTGTTGATGTGTATAAGTTTTAATAATAACCTCGATAATCTGCAAATGCACAGTTCGTTAGCGTAGTACCTAAGGTGCTGATCCCATGAATAATCTAATCCTAAAATCTAAGGTCAAAAATAATATAAAACTCAACTGGACGAAACTAAAAAGGAGAAATTAATTCAATTAATCAAATCAAATTAAGAATCGAACACGAAAATATTAATTATTCAACATTTGCAACACACACCGAAGAATTAACCTAAGGAAATTATCAAATAAGAGAAAGGGAATTTTACCTATTCTTAATGCTAACCTAACTGAATATGAATTACCAGATTGTTGGTTCTAGACGATCCTAAGGTTGATTACTTTTTCTTGAGTTATAACCACTAACCTTAAATTATAAACCCTAATCAAATTATGGAAGTTGCAGTCTCTCAATTAACAACCTATCCAAAACCCTAATTAGTTCTAAAGTTGTCTAATAAACTATTGAAAACCAATGCAAGATCTCTTTTTGCTCAATTTAACGATTTAATTTAATTTTTATTCTATTAAATTGCCTAACTTTCGTTAGCCCAATTTAATTATTTTTTATTCGATTCACCCTCCCAATTTATTATCGAATTATGCACTTACAGAATTAAACCACAACAAATTCAATAAACACATAAACATTCAAATTTCATTAATTCAAAGATAAAACTACGAAGGTGAGTTTAGAACATCTAAACATTAAAAAATCCTATCGTCAAATTGTTATTCCCTATTTTATACAATAATAAAATGGAAAATAAACAAGAAATACAATCCGAACAGATCATGGGAGGTAGCGATGTTGGGAAAGTCCTGAATGAGGAAGTGCGTCGAGTTAGCTTCTTCTCCACTTCTCTCTTCTTTCGTCTCTTTCTCAATCTCTCGATGATTTCTCTCTTGGGTTTCTCAAAAGTTGCTGATGCACAAGCTTCCTCTGCCTCTTTGTCTTGTCTTTAAATATGCTTTGTATTCTGAACAGCACTAAGGCTTTTTCGAGGTCTGAAAGGTCCCAAGAATCCCTAAAAACTTGATATTTTTGAGTGTCTGTGCATCTATCCGACGCAGGCCATAACCATTGCCCTATAGGCTATGATTATAGGCCACATCCGAGCCTACTATCATGATCATGGCATGCAGGCCACAATTGTGGATAATGTCCTAGGCTTCTGTCACAATCATGGCATGTAGGCCACGATTGTGGGCTAACTCTGGTGCTTCTATCACGATCGTGGGTCGTTGTTTCGACCCGAATGTCTCCGAAACTTCTTCGTTTTTTGCTGTTGACCCTGAAACACTAACAAATACAGTAAGGTACCTTTAAAATATAATATTTAAGCTTAAAGACTTGTATTAATCCATAAAAACACTTAAACACAAATAATTAACAAACTAACACAATTCTAACCTAAATACATACTAAACGATTGAATTAATAATTAAATACATATCAAACTAAGCCCTAAAACATGATGCAATTTACACTTATCAACATCCTCGCACTTAAACGTTTGCTTGTCCTCAAGCAAAAGAAACATCAAACACACAAAATCACAAAACACACAATGCAATAATGAGACAATAGCTTCAACTTCATAAAATAAATTTAATTTAAAACACAATCATTCAAGTTATTTCTAATCATTAACAAGCAAAATCTGCGTCTAAGGGCTCTGGACTAAACATACATATTAATCAATACCCAAATGTCAAGTTATTCACCCTTTTCAATTGCACATACACATTAATAATTATTTGCTCATTCAAACTCTATAAATACTCCTAAGTACGTTTTCATAAAAAGTCAAGCTATTTACAAGTTCGGTAGGTTTTATTAGAAAACACTTTTTTAATTTTTTTTCATTATTTAATTTTTGTGGACATGGACTTAGTCTTTTACACGGAGGTGAACATTGATGATGAATGTCGATCCGGTTACTCAACTAAGTTATGTTTTTGTTAAATTGCTTGGTTAGAATGTCATTATAAACTTTTGAGGTGGAGGCACACATTTGTGATGCGTGTTGATCCTATTACTCGGCCACATCACATTCTGAACTAGCTATTAGCTCTATTCATAACCCAAAGGCCATCATAATAGTTATTTATTTAAAATTAACAAACACACATTTTATTTTATTGCATACCTTGTTGATTTAGCTGCTCGTTTCATGAAAAAATACTATCAAAGCTACATTAGTCGAAAGACCTGAAATTATGAACGAATGTGACAATTTAAGGGTGACAAACTCAGGTTAAATCCTAATTAACTTGCATATTTAGCCAAAGAACCTAATTCACTAATTTTGCGAGCTAATGACTCTTCACAACCTAAATAGACTATGTTAAAAGTTAAATCAATTTCATTCCATCTAAGCCATTGACACATTCACACAATTCACAAAATGCAACCTAACAAACTATTGTACAATATGCAAAATTCACATTCAAAGAAAAACAAATAACCCTCCCCACACTTGAACAATACATTGTCCTCAAATAAGAAGGAGGCAAACAAACATGCATTGCGAGAAGAAGCATAAATTAAAGTACAACAAAAATAAAATAAAGACTAAATTAAAAAAGAAAAGGGTTAGAAATAAAGCCTCACGACGATGGAGGCGAGATGGTGTCGAAGGTGGCAGATGGATGCTTTGACCCTATTATCTAATCTTGGAATTACTTTAAAGAGAGTGAGAGAAGTAGTCATCCCAGATCAATTCAAATTACTAAAGTTTTATTGAAAGTTCAAAACAACTCTAACTAAACCTAACAATTTCAATCGAATGACTAAACATGTTAATTTATGGTCATTAGCTTGACCTTACATCCATAGAGGTGTCTTAATTATTCGAATAGAAGCAAATCACTTCCTTGTCCTTGGAAATTGTTCCTCCCAGATATAGCCTGCAATGAATTAATTAGGATATCGATTAAGGTAGGATGAACCCTAAGATGTAACCTATATTTAATTGATTCTTTAGTTTAATAAATTTACAATTTTCTTGAAATTTTTCCACATTTTTATAATTGATTGGATTAAATGAGAAAAAGTGAAAGTTCAATGATTTGATTCATGCATCAAGATTTAATAGATGAAACATATGGTTATAACATAATATGGATAAAGTGGGTTAAGCATAAGCTATTATAGAAAAGAAGCAAAATCTTCTTTGGTTAGGTTAAAACCTATCAAGAGACTTCATAAAGAAAACTAATATATTTTTATGTTTTTTTGATTTAAAATGAATTTCAATTAACTATTATAAATGTAGGAGTTATGTGTCTCGAGAGAGAGTATAATTGTAACTTAACAATTCTTTCTTGTCTAAGAAAGTAGAAGTATTCATTAAATTAGATTGAAACTAAGCATAGTAATGCCATAGTGGAAACCTCACCTAAATCTAGCTTATTCATAAGCTAATATATTCTTAATCATTGTTTTATTTTTTGTATTTATATTTATTATTTATTTTCATATTTAATCAATCTTAAATTTTTGGCCTAGCTTATGAAATTTGTGAATAGTTGGTAATTAATCGACAATCCTTATAGGATTAACCTGTACTTGTGATTGCTATCTAAAACTACACCGTGCACTTGTGGTAAAACATAAGACAATTGTCGAAATAAAAAGAACTTGATCTAAAAATTTTTTGAATGAAAGCATACCCCCAAAAGGCTCTATTACAATTATAGAATAGAATGTCATTTCTTTATATATATATATATATATAGGAAAAGAATGTGTTTACAATTGTGCTTTCTGCCATCTATTCATTGCAAATATAAACGAGAAATCCTATCTATAATAACTAAGCATAAATATTCCAAAGAAAAATATCCATTTAAAATAATTATTAAACTAAGGGAGATTACAATCTATGTTTTGATAATAACAGGGTATAATGACTACTAATTGTTTGTTCTTTGATGTCTTAAAATAAAGTAAGATGAAATGAAGTCAAAAAATAATTTATGGAGATCAAATACATACAAGTTAAGTAGAAGAACAAAAACAAGGAAGATCAAGCAACAACTAGTCTACATATTTATTTTTAATCTTTCTTGTAATTCCAACTTGGTCATTTTAATATTTCAGGGGCTTTTCATACATTTCCTAATTGATCATTTTAATTTTTGTTATATTTCCTACTTGATATTTTCATTTATTAAGAGAAATTAAAATTTTGATTTTAACGATAACCTTCTAGATCTTTAAAATACTCATTGGGAGACTTTTAAAATGTTCTTAGATAAATTTTTGGTTAAAGAAGTGGGTTTGATATTAAAAGAAAGTAATATGAGATGAAGAATATGAGATGAAGTCAAGGAACAATTTATAGAGATCAAATACATGCTAGTAAAAGAACAAGAACAAGGAAGATTAAGGAACAACTATTCTACACATCTATTTTTAATCTTTCTTGTATTTCCAACTTGGTCATTTTAATATTTTATGGGCTTTTCACACATTTCCTACTTGGTCATTTTAATCTTTCTTATATTTCCTACTTGATATTTTCAGTTATCAAGAGAAATTAAGATTTTGATTTCAAAGAAAACCCACTAGATCTTTAAATTACTCATTGGGAAACTTTTTAAATGTTCTTAGATAATGTTTTGGTTAAAAAAGGGGGGTTTGATCATTAAAAGAAAGTAATATAAGATGAAGTCAAGAAACAATTTATGGAGATCAAATACATTTAACTCAAGTAGAAGAACAAGAACAAGGAAGATCAAGGAATAACTAATCTACAAATTTATTGTTTAATCTCTCTTGTGATTCCAACTTGGTCATTTTAATATTTTAAGGGCTTTTCAAACATTTCCTACTTGGTCATTTTAATCTTTCTTATGTTTCCTACTTGGTCTTTTCATTTGTCAAGAGAAATTAAGATTTTGATTTCAAACATAGCCCTCTAGATCTTTAAAAAACTCATTTGGATTTTTCTTAAAAATGTTCTTTGATAAAAAGAATTTGGAAAACTTTAAAAATATGTTTTAAGGTATATTAGTCAACTAATGTATCGGTTTACTTGACCAATGTAGTGATTATAAAGACTTAGATTAACCAATAAGTTAAGAGTTTTGAAAAATTATACACTATAAGCATGTTTGTTCAAACAATATGCCAAATCGGTTGATTAATCTCACTATTACTAGTTGTTACAACGACTAGGTATTATGTACGATAATATTTTGGAGCTAGTATGGGTATAAATACTTAGAATTTTGATTGTTAGACATCTTTATGACATTGGGGGTTACATAACATATAAGGATTTTTTAAACATTTGCAAGCATTCATTCACTGGTTTTGATTAAGAGTCATTGATCATTAAAGTAAGTAAGCAAGGTTTATTTAAGCTGTAAGGAACAATTGGGGTTGACTTTCTTGTATTTTTGGTGTACCAAAAAGCATTGAGCCTGCTTTTCACTATTCAATGAAGATTATACAAAGGTTCCTTTTCGCTATTCAAAGAATATTGTAAGAATGTTCCTCTTCACTAAGTTGAAAGAAGAGAATAGTGGAATCCCAATAGAGAGTTGGAGAGTGGATGTAGGTAAGATTTATGTTTTGAACCACTATAAAATTGATTTGTAACCTCTCTTCCTTACACTTTTTACATTTCACTTGATTGATTTAGCTATTTCAAAATGTCATTGCATTTTATCATTCAATTTGAAACCTTTTAATAATTGTTTAAAGTTGCAAATATTTGCTTAAAATTTACTAACACCCAATTCATCCCTCTCTTAAATGCCATTACAGACCAATGAAGATTTTGTTGGAATTAAAAAAATTCAATCAATCAACTGGATGTCTATCATTTTTTTTTTCAAAATCCTCTAAATAAACTTAACCCTAAACCTATTTCTAGAAGATTTAAAATCTAGATAGGATATAAGGTAAAAATAATCTAATAAATTGGACCAAATCTAACTAAGAACTTCCTACATTTATATATTTAATATTAAAAAAAGTTTATACAAAAGTAACTAAAAATAAATATAAAGATATGAGTTGACTCCAATCACATATTTCCAACCTCTGCATCAAATTAGATTATATTAATTACATTTTGATATGTCTTCAAGTATAACATGTAGAACAATGCCACTTTAGGTACTTCTCTTAAAGCTTGATCAATTCAAATATTCTATATTGGCTCATCCAGAGCTTCATTGATCATATTTACCTTAGTCCTTGTACTAAGCCCAATTGATAGACCTTATAAATCAATTGACGAATTGGTATCACAACTAATAACTACAAGCTTGTCTATGCATAAGTAGATATGAAAATATTACAAAATTTGTCTTAAAGGTCGTCTTTTAAGTTTAAAGGGCATCATCCAACTTTAGTGACCAGTTATTAATATATTACTAATTATTTCCTTAAAATTTGCTTCGGTTCTTACTTTGTAATTTTCACTTGATCACTTATTTAAATATAATATAGAAAAAATTATATTAATAACTTCATTATTGATAATTTATTTTTGCATAATACATTCAATAGATTTTAAGAATTTTCAATCAAATTATGAATCTTAGCTTGACTTGCAAACATGATTTATCTTCATAAGCAACTTTAAAATTTAAATAACTTAATTATAAATTTGATTTTAAATTAAAGTAATTCAAGAATTAATAAAATATTAAATAATAGAAATGAAGATAATGGTAAATTAAGAATTAGGATACTTAATTATATAGAATCTAAATAAAGATTGTCTCCAATGCCAAGGTGTCCATACCGGGGTTTTTATATTGATACTACATCAGATTAGGCTTAAAACTTTTTACCCAGTCTAATCTGACTCAATTAATGAGCTAGATTTGATTTGATCAAACTTTAAATTAGGTTCAAATTTTTTTCAAAATTTTGGGTTTTGAAATTTTAGATTAAAAAATTTCAGCCTTACCTAAACTACAAATGATCATAGACAAAATAATATTATTTTATTAATTTTAAATTAAATAATTTAAATATGAAATAAAAAATTCAAATTTAGACTGAATCTAATTGAAATCTAAGGTGTGTTCAAACCTCAATGTCACGTTAGAAGGGATTTTGGAAATTGTCTTGCGCAATTTAAAGAGAAATGATGATGTTAGAAAGATAATCCTACAAAACGGGGATCAAATCTCTTGTTCTGATTATGGTGTTTATATTATGTTCTATTAAATTTCATCCACGTATTTAATAAAGCAAAGTTAAAATGAGTAACGAGAAAAGAAATTTTGATGGGTACAAAAATAGGCATACTAATCCCTCAAAGGCTGAAACTGAAATATATCTGCTTCCTCAGTTCATCAATGGCTATAGTTGACCAAAAAAGTCAGCAGTTGTGATTAACGGCAGAGCTTATCTGTATAAGAGAACAGGAAACAGCAGGACCATGTCACCAAATTATTTCCTCTTACAAATCTTATCCTTGAAAACCCATCAAATCTTTTATTTTATACCCTTTCATCTATATATTTAATACATCGCGACAGAAATACCATAATTGATACAAAAGAAGACCTGATCCCAAAAAAACCGAGTTTCTAAGGCACGCGAACCTTGCGGTACTAGAATAACTACGATTCGGTTAATTGTCGCTCTCTCTCTCTCTCTCTCTCTCTGCTTTGCTCTGCAATCAATCCAATGGAGATGACCTCCTGCTCGAGTGTGTCTCTTCTTCTTCTTCCTATTCTTCATTCCATGGCTCAAATCTGTCTCTTCGTTGCTATACGGACTCGAAGGTCTTCTGCGACTCATTTTGTACCAACGCCCCAACGAATATGTAAAGTTAGGGTTTGTTAAATACTCTTCTCTCTCTCGCGCTTGTTTCAACTTCTTTACATTTATTTGACGTGCAAAATCGATACTCCGCGTCCCAGGGTTCTATTTTGGAAATTGAATCTTGATCTCTTGGTAAGATATTGTTGTGTTGATTGTGGAATTGGGTGAATTCTTGAGGCTGTTGATCTTAATTTGGAAAAAGAAAATAAAGGAAAGATTTAGGAGTTATGTGATGTTGCTCTCTAGTTTGTACACTTTATAAGATTGGGGCAATTTGTAAAGAGTTGAAAAAGGTTTTGACTTTAGTTTTGAGCCCTTTTGGCTTTACTTTTCGGCGATGTCGGGAAGTTTGGAATTAGGGTTTCAGAGGACAAATGCCAGTAGTTTGAAAGAACAATTAGCTAGAACTACTCTTAACAATGTGAGATTGCAAGGGCACCCTTATGTGGAACTTCGACAAGATGGGAAGCGTTTCATATTCTTTTGTACTTTGTGTCTGGCACCTTGTTATAGTGATTCTGTTTTGCTTGACCACTTGAAAGGAAATCTTCACAGGGAGAGGCTATCTGCTGCTAAGCTCACTCTCTTAAAACCAAATCCATGGCCTTTCAGTGATGGCATTCATTTCTTTGATATACCAAGTAGGGAAAAAAAAGAGTATGTGATTCCAAATGATAATCAGCATAAGCTATTAGAGTCTCATGGAGTTAATACCAGTCATGCTATTGTAAGATTCGCTGGACATCAGAGACCTGCATGTGATGACCATAATGAAGTTATAGATGATATTAGAGGGGCATATGATTTGGTGATTCCTACTGTACTCGTTAAGGATGAAATTATTGATTTGAAGGCTAAGTTCATTGGTTCTGCAAAAATTACTGCTAGGTTTAGTGGGAATGACGGGATTTTCAACGAGGTTATCCGCATATGGTGTGAGTGGCTGGGAAAAGACAATTCTGATAATGAAGAAAAAGAAAATGTTTTAGATCATGACTTCGCTGTTGTTACTTTTTCTTATAACTGTGATTTAGGAAGAGGGGGGTTACTTGAAGACGTGAAGTTGTTACTCTCAAATAGTCCTTCAACAGACTTGGAGAATGATGAGAGGACTAGGAAGAAAAGAAGGAAATCTTTTTCCGACCCAGAAGATATCAGTGGGTCATTGTTTAATCAGTGTGATTTATCTAGAAATGAATCATCCGCTTCAGTTTCTGTATCTTCTAAATTGCTGTTGGACCAATATGAGAATCACCTTTTGCATACAAGTTCAATGTCAAACAAGGCCATTAAGAAAGAGTTAAGACGACAACAACGCTTAGCAGAAGAGAGACCGTGTGATATCTGTCAACAAAAGATGCTTCCAGGGAAAGATGTTGCAACACTGGTTAATCTGAAGACTGAAAAACTTGCCTGCAGTAGCCGGAATCTGCATGGGGTAACATTATTATATCACAACTGGTTTCCTTGTATCATTTAACTGCTACTGTGTCTTGTAAACAAATTTGACTACAAAAAAGATGTTTTAACATGCTTATGACATTTAATGTGCATCTCATGTAGGTATTTCATGTATTTCATACATCATGCCTTGTGCACTGGATCCTCCTCTGTGAGTTTGAAATGGTTAAAAGTCAGTGTCTTAGCCCAAAAGCACAAGGAAGATCAAGGAGGAAGAATGGAGCTAAAAGCAATAAATTGGCGAAGGATGAAAAGATAAAAACTTTGAACCGAATTGATTCTGTATTCTGCTCAGACTGCCAGGGCACTGGTGTGAACATTAACGAGGATGAGAAGGAGATGCCAAATTGCCTGCTTTCACAGGTTTGCATACCCATAATGTCCTTTCTTGCCTGATCTGTATAATTATGTGAGAGATGATTTGAAACTATTTCAGTCGCAAAATCAGTTTATACTGCAACTATATTACAGAAATTAGTGTCCGGTTTGTATCTCCTGGTGGGAAGTGATTCTTTCCCTTAATACAAGAGTAACGTTTTATTCTTTCAGTTGTTCAAATTGAAGATTAAAGTTGGCGACGGACATAGGGCATGGATGAAATGTCCTGAATTGCTGGAGAACTGCTCAACGGGTTTAAGTTTTGCTTGCTACTCTGACGAAGGAACTCAGGTTTCCCATCAAATCCACGTACAATTGTTCAGCACTGATAAAGTAAGCCTTTTTATTGAGATTCCTCCCAATTTTACGTTTGCAGGAGAAGGTTTTGCCACTAAAAACGTTGCGTTTCTACAGAGCCGATGTGTAGAGTTGCTGTCGAGTTCCAAGAGCACCGAACCTTCGAAGTCGCAAGTTGATTTTAATATGGACAGTAGGATGTAGAAATTAGTCTTAGCGCATGTGTTTCCCGTCTTCATGAAGGCAATTCTGTAACATTTACAAAGACGAGAAAAAGTGAGCCGATAGTAGTAGCCTCGCTCATATGACTCTCTAAGGACCAATTTACTGATTTTATTCATCTAATCGACGTAAATACATCGGTGTACATTGTGTCATACTATTGGATTATAAGTGAATTCTTTTTTCTTTCATTTTTACGCTCTATTCCATAGTGACTCACTGATGCTAAATAAAGATTTCAGAATTCCAAGATTAGGAAGTAAATAAATATTAAGCATAACCGTTTAGTTAAATGCTTTTCGTTGGGATCTTGATTTCTTAACTCGTCCCTTTAAAGTGTTAAATACTATTTCTGAAATTATTATTTCTTAAAGTGGATAACAACGATAATGATACCTTGTAATTGAATATTTATTACTTTTAGCATGATTTTTATAGTATTATGTTTTGTGTTTTGGGCATTTTAAAAAGATATGATGCTCAAAATCATATATATTTTGTTTTAAGTTTTAATTTTGTCTTCTTAAAGAAATGAAGCGAATTTGGGAAATATTTGGAACAATCTCTTCTTTTTTTTTACATCTGAAGGCGTAGTAATATACCTAATTAAGCAAAAGTACAGAGTTGCCCCTTAGGGCGGGTAGAAGTGCAGTTGGGCGCCGTTTAATGGTGTGCCAGATAGGTGGTTGCCTCGCATAAAAGCGTTGCCGGCCAAAAATGAAGGCGAAGGATGAACGTCGCCGATTCCTTTTTCAAAGATTCCACTCGTTGACTCGTGTCCTGTGGCTTCGAAGGGAGCTTCACCTTGGGAAGTCTGGTGGGTGGCCCTTATTTGCGGACTGGTGATGACATTGCCTCTATTAAGGTGGTGGATGTCATCTTCTTGCTTTGGATCGGTACTGTAGATTGTCGCTGTGTGAAGGTCTCCACCGAAACCCATCTTTGCTAATCTATCTGCCCTTTGATTGCTATTCCTTCTGATGTAGTTGAATGTGGTTTCTTGGAATTTTGTTGTGACATGGTTGATGGTTTGGATGATCGTTTCCACTCCTATCGGCGGCGGGGTGAACGCGGTAAGTAGATCGATTGACTGCTTCGAATATGTTTCAGTAATGATCTTCGATATGCCTTCTCTAGTTGCTAAGTCCAGTCTTGTTTTGATTGCCCATAATTCTGCGAGGAGTGGGGAGCAAATTCCCACCGCCATAGAAAACCTCAGTCACCATGCTCCGGTTGCGTCCGTAATGAGTCCGCCTATGGATGCTTGGCCTGTAGATCTTGACATGGCGCCATCTGTGGAGAGTTTGAAATACCCATGTGGTGGGACTAGCGGTTGGCCTTGGTTTACTTGTTCAGGTACCACGTTCCTGTTTCTTTGTCTGGTTCTGTGAACTTAAAATGCCCTGTGGTTCTCCTGTGTAAGTGACCGGATTCTGATGGCCATTGAAAGTGGCATTGTCTCCTTATTTTGAAAGACCGCTTCGTTCCTTGTGGTCCAAAGAAGCCAGCATGTTATCGTGAATACGGATCCCCAATTATGAAGATCCTGTGAAACATGAGAACACAAGTTAGTTTCTGTCCATTATTTAGGGCAGTTAATAGTCCAGAAAATCTGTGGATAATCCTGTTTGATTGCCAGCCAGGTGTTCTTTGCTGTTGTGCAGTCTCTTAAGATATGTAGAATTGTCTCTGTTCCCCGGCAGGTGTGACAATATGCTGTTGTGGCTAAGTCGATTGAAAATCGATTGTGGTTCGTCCATAAGGCATTGCGACACACTTTCCATAATAGAATTTTCATGCGCTCTGGAACTTGTTGTGCCCAAATTGTGCTCCATGTTTGATCTTCCTGCTCCCAGCGGTGCTTGCGCAGCATGTCGTATGCTGACTTGGTTGAAAACCTACCACTACTTGTCCATTTCTAGGAAATTTTATCTGGGCCGTAGTGGTTTGCGGGCTCGGGAATGGCCATGATTAATTGGATGATGTTTTGTGGTAAGAGGGTAGCTAGCAGTTGTCTGTCCCACAATCCTTGCTGTGTGATGTATGCCTGTAATGTGTTGTTAACATGCTCCTGTGGGATTTGTGTAATCACACGATCTTGAAGTACAATATCGGCTGATATCCATGCATCTTTCCAGAAGTTGATTGTTTTGCCATCTCTCGATTCCCACTTGATGCCCGCTGTAATTATCCGCCAAAGCTTTGAAAACTGAATGCAAAGATATGACTTTTTGTTCCTTGGAAAATCTATATGAATGGAAGTGAGTCTATACTTGGCTTTAAAGATCTGAACCCACAGTTTGTTGTCATGTGCGGCCAAATCCTATGACAATTTTAGGATTAATGAAGTGTTCTGTTCTTTTAATTTTCTGAGACCCAATCTGCCAGTTTTCTTAGGCTGACACACTTGTTCCCATTTTACTAAGTGGCTCTTTTTCTCAGAGTTGTGAGCACCCCAAAGAAAAGATTTGAAAACTTGTTCCAGTTTATTGCAAGTAGTTTTGAAAATGTAAGTTGTTTGCATGAGATAAGAGGGGATGGCACTCAATACTGATTGATAGAGGGTCAGCCGACCAACCATTGAAATCTTGTGTACATTCCAAGTTTGTGCTCTGGCTTTGACTTTTGACAGCAGGTGATCATAATGTGCAGTAGTGACTCTACCATGTATGATTGGTGTGCCTAAATAGTTTCCTATGCTACTTACCACATTGATCTGTAGTATCTGTTGGATTTCCAATGCTGTGCACTGTGGTGTTTGCAGGGAAACATAAATGGTGGACTTATCTCGGTTGATTCTTTGCCCGGAGTGTGAGCAAAAGGTAGATATTACCTGGTTGATGACCTGTGCCTGTTGACTGGTGGCTTTAGCAAAGATGATTAAATCGTCTGCAAATATTAGGTGCGAAAGGACAACTCCTTTATTTCCAAAACTGATTGGGCTCCATTCGCCTTGGTGCACACTTTATGAGATGGCTTGTGACAACCTGTTAATACACATGATAAACAGATATGGGGAAATTGGGTCCCCTTGTTTGACCCCTTGTTGGGGTGAGAAGAGGGGTCCAGGTATCCCATCCCAGAGAATCTAGGTGGTGCTTGTGGTTAGGGAGTTCATTATAATCTCTCTTAGGGTTTGGGGGATACCTGCATCTTCCATGGTGTCTCTGATGAACGCCCATTTGAGCTTGTCAAAGGCTTTGACGAGGTCTATCTTTATGGCCATATAATTCTGTTTCTCATGATTGGTGTCCATATGGTGGAAGGTCTCTTGGGCTGTTATTATGTTCTCAGTGATAGTCCTACCTTTGATGAAAGCAGATTGGTTTGGTAGTATAATGGAAGGCATTAACCCTTGTAACCTATTGGCCACCAGCTTTGTGATCAATTTGGCACATGTGTTAATCAGTGAGATAGGTCTGAAATGGCTGACTGTTGTGGGCTCCTTTATCTTTGGGATGAGGGTTATGATCCCCTTGTTTAAGTTGGGGTCCATTTTCCCTATTCTGAAGACCTCTGATATCATCTTAAACAATGCTGCTTTCACCTGATCCCAATTGTTTTGGTAAAAAGCAGCTGTAATCCCATCGGGACTCGGGGCCTTGTTGGGATGCATTTGAAACAGTGCTTGGTGGATTTCCTGCATGGTTACGGTTCTTGATAAGAAGTGTAATTGTGAAATGTCTATTTGTGGCCAGGCACCTCTGATGCTGTAGCTCTGAAAATGGGTTGTGTCTGTGCTTGTATCTTGGTTCTGAAAGAGGTGCTTGTAAAAAGTGGTCATTTCCTGACTGATTGTATTTCTGTCCGAAGTCCATGAACCATCTTGGAGCTGGAGTATTGTAACTGGTTTGAGTTGCTTCCGCATTTTGTGTTTCCCATGAAAGTAGGAGGTGTTTCTATCTCCTTGTGATAACCATATAGCTCTTCCATTTTGAACTCGGAGCTCTTCCTGTTGTGTCAGTAGTGTCTCTAGTTCTAAGGTCAGTTTTTCTGCAAGAGCCCAAAGTCCTTTGTGTGGTCTGAAAGGCAATTTCTGTTGAATGCCCTGCAATCTTGCCAGATAGAGCCTGATCTTCCTGTTGATGTCCCCAAAAATTTCAGTCCTCCACTATTCTGTAGCTTCCTGGAATTTTTGTATTGTTTCACTAAATGTAGTTCCGTCATCCCAATTGTCTTTTAACCATCATTTCCATTGTTGATGAAACTCCCAAGCTGCCCAGTAGGTGAAACTTTTACGTGCTGCAGGAGCTTGGGGTCCAATTGTAATGTTGATGTGCAAAGGTGTATGGTCGGAGTTAATCCTGGGAAGGTGGTTTACTGAAGTGGCTGCGGCCCATTGTGTGAAGCGGTCATTAGCAAAAGCCCTATCCAATTTGACGAAAACACGCTTATTGGTCCATGTGTATTTTGATCCGGAGTAACCTAAATCAGACATGTGTGCCATTGTGATCCAGTTGATGAATCTGGGGCAGCCTTTGGCTGCTTTGCCTCCCATTTTATCTTGCTGGTCGATAATTGCGTTGAAATCGCCTACCACTAGCCATGGGGTAGTGATGGTACCTATAAGTGAAGTGAGCTTGTCCCACAAAGTCCTCCTCAGATCGGAGTGAGGGCTGTCATATATTGCGGATAATAATAAAGAGGAGTTGCAAGGCAGTATTATGTTCACATGCATCATTTGCCAATCACAAGAAATTGTATAAAGGGTGACCTTGTTTTTCCAGAGGACCCATATCCCCCCAGTGAACCCCACTGCTTCAATTCTATGCGAGTTTGGAAAGTCCAATTGATAGATGATATTTTGTGCATTTGTGCCAGTGGTCCTAGGTTCTAAGATGATTAGAATATCAATGCTATGCAACCGGACCAATTGCTTTATTGTGTAAATGGTTTTTTTGTTGGAGATGCCGCGGCAGTTCCAAGATAACAAATTGTAATTCATAGATAAAAATGGGTTGTTGTGAGACTTACATGGTGGAATCAGGTGGCTCATCGACCCCCACTTCCTGTGAATGGTCCATACTATCTGGGGGTTCATCATCAAAAGCGCTGTCCATAGGGTCACCTTGGAACAATCTTGGAAGAAGTAAAGAAAGTTACGAATATGACACTTATATGCCACCATGTCAAGGTTTTGTTCCAATGTGAGTCATTTTGTTTCTCCTGTGCCACCTTACACATGTCGTATTTGGTATTAGTTTATACCTTATAATATATCGGTTAGTTATACTTTAATAATATAATTATTTAAAAAAATTCTTTATTATATACATGTTTAAATATATATGATAAATGTCATAGAATAAATATATATTGCCAATAAAATTATGATGAGACATAATTATGATATTTATATTACATTTATGTCTTATACTTAAATTATTTGTAGTCATTATTTTAATGAGATTGGACATTGATAGAGCGTAAAAAGACTAATATCCATTATATTTCTTCTTTATAAAAGATGTAGTCATTCTCATAAGCTAAAACATGAAGATACTTTAGGGAGTATTTGTTTCTATTTTTATTTTTGCTTTTTTTATTTTTAAATTCAGAAAAAAACCTTTTTGTTTGAGTTTTTTAGTTTCTATTTTTAGTTTTGATTTTTTTCAGTTTTAAAAAATTATGAAAATCATAAAAGTGGTTTTTGTTTCTTGTTTCTGTTTTTTCATAATCTAATTTATTATCATTTAAATATATATTATTTAAGTATTTAATTATTAATAAAAATTATCACTAATTTAACTCAAGAGTATATATTTAATAAATTAAAATTAATTATCAATATTTATTTAATTTTATAATTAAATTATATGTAATTAAATTTTAATAATTATTAATAAATATATTTAAATTTAAAATATATAAATATTCAAATAAATTTTGATTTAATAATTAAAATATATTTCAAATAAATATTAATTTA
>JANQAP020000584.1:820578-831736 GCA_026874005.2 Erythroxylum coriaceum
TTAGTTCAAGTGGGAGAATGTTAAATTATGAACTAACATTAACCATAATTTAATATTAAAATCTTAGATTCAATGTTTTGTCAATTATTAGGGTGTTGTAAAGCTGCATTAGGCTTTACCGTATATGTAGTAGAATAAGGTTACTGGGCCATGTTATTAAGCTAACTGTTAATGGGTAGGTTAGTCCATTAAATCTTAGGGCTTACGTGGATGGTCCCTGACTTCTGCCATTATATATGTGTAGTTGCTCCCCATTCGATAACCACTCTAATCAATTGCATATTATGGCCAAGAGGACAGAAGCACTCTCCAACTTCTCAAAAACAAAGATATGGATCTATCATATGCTACATTCTATAATTTACATGCCATAAATCAGTCACAGTTTGATAATATTTTATCAGACAATATTCTTTCACATTACACCCATACCAACACACAAATACGGTTATGCGGAATTAACGCCTTAACGGCCGGTGGGACCTCTGATCTTCAGTGGCATTTCTCCTAATTTGTCAATGACAATAAGGACAAAAATAATTATTGTCGGCTAAACAAAGAGAACTAGCTCTGTTTTATTTCTCCCTCTGTTCGTTTTCTGCACACTTGCCTGCTTCCTTAGTTGATTCCTCTCTTTCTTCTCCTCCTTCAGACTCAAAATTGTGTTTTATACTTGAGGTCATTCAAGCGTACTACTGTATCTGTTCATTTTCAGCATGCAATGCCACCAAAGTTCGACCCAGCTCTTGGCCTTCTTGCTTCTCTTCCTCTTCAGTTGTACTTTGTTTGCTGATGCGGTGGTTCCTCGCCAGGTATCTGACCTACATTGGTATCCAGCTACCGCCACTTGGTACGGCAGCCCTGACGGTGATGGTAGCGACGGTGAGCATGCTCGATTACCTTTTTACCGTCGTTTTCACATGTTTCTGTTTGGTCAAACTCAACACTGAGTCATCTAATTAAGCTTCTCAGGAATTTAACTTAGCTAATTTTACTTTGGAGCCTACTATTTTGCTTTCTTTTCTTCTTTATTTTTGAGAGTAACCAACCAATTTGGTAAAAGTTAGTAAATTTACCCTTGCATGTGTAGACTAGAAAGATTTACTGGTTTCTGTTGTTGTTTCCTTCCCAAATTCACATAACTTCAGAACCGTAAGCAACTTTTTGGACTGTAGCGTGTTTCCCTTTCTCTAGATAACTTCCGTATTTGCCCACACCTTGGCTCTGAAAAGTATGTGGGCATCCAACCTGAAGTCCTAGACACCTGAATTATTTAATGGTAACATATACAGGAGGGGCATGTGGGTATGGGTCATTAGTGGACGTAAAGCCATTAAGGGCAAGAGTGGGTGCAGTGAGTCCAGTGCTGTTCAAGAACGGAGAGGGTTGTGGCGCATGTTACAAAGTAAAGTGCATAGACAAGAGCATATGCTCAAGGAGAGCAGTGACCATAATTATAACAGATGAGTGTCCAGGTGGGTACTGCGCAAATGGTCGCACTCACTTTGACCTCAGTGGTGCAGCCTTTGGTCGTATGGCTATTGCTGGTGAGAGTAGTCAGCTCAGGAACCGAGGCGAGCTACCTGTACTTTACAAAAGGTTAAAATTCTTTAGATTTGTTTATGCTGTTGTTTGACTCTTTCCTTCTCTTTCAACGGTATGTACTGTCATTCTTCGCTGTCACCTTGTGCACCTTTTGCAGTTAGAAGAAATATCAAATCTTAATGGTGTTCCTGCTCATTGATTTTGATTCTTTCTTAATTTTCTTCATCTCATTGACCATCTTTTATAACTATTCAGGTAAAAGGGGAGGGGAAGTCTGGTACCGGGAAAAAAGAAAATCAATTTTCTTAGTAAAAAGTAAAAAACTGCAAACTGTACTTGCAATATTCAAATAGTTTCCGCTTTTGCAGGACCCCATGCAAGTATCCACGGAAGAACATTGCGTTCCATGTGAATGAAGGTTCAACGGATTATTGGCTATCTCTTCTCGTGGAGTTTGAGGATGGTGATGGTGACGTTGGATCCTTGCACATAAGAGAAGTAATGATTTCCAATCGTTCGCTAGAATTACTCTCTTTTGTTTTTCTATTGAAGAAGATGCTCGCATACTTCTTTAATAGAATATACCCATGTTCTAATGCTCAAAACTTTCTGATAATTCCCTATGAACGTGCTTAAGGTTTTCCTAATACTGCGATTATGTCCATTATACATGTTAAATATTTATACCTTCTTGCGTATACTACGTCCAACATAACAAATATCTTCCTGCTTCTCCATTTATGTATTCAAGTGTGTCGATTAAGGAAAAGCAAACTGCATTTATAGGCGATATCTGTTTTTACTTTTATATTAATAAATAAAATTGGCAGGCGGGTGGGATCGAGTGGATAGAGATGAGCCATCTTTGGGGTGCAAATTGGTGCATTATTGGGGGACCCTTAAAAGGACCATTCTCGGTAAAGCTAGCGACACTATCAACAGCAAGAACACTCTCTGCAAGGGATGTCATTCCGAGAAACTGGTCTCCTAAAGCCACTTACACTTCTCGCCTCAATTTCTTACCCTAGCCAAGCAGGTGGAATGCTCGTTTTGTTTTGTTTTGTTTTGTTTTGGGACCTAGATGTATCATGTAGCCCCTCTCCAAAGAAAGAGAGAGCGTGCTATCTGCCTTTGTATTTGATGTAGAGAGAGCGCACTATCTGTCTTTTGTATTTTATGTACTTCTATATATCAAATATATAGGTCTTGATTTTGAATGGCTCAAGACAACTTCAACTTTATCTTAGACCTTTAATTTCGTTTATTTCTTTTGATTAAAACTATAACTGAATGTACATGATCTGACAAAGTGCGTCAAAATTTCACATACCTTTAATTGGTGATCAACCACAACTTAAGATTTCAAACAAATGAACGTTTAAATATTTTTTTCTTAAATCAAATATCCTAAATGAGCTTAAGATTGAACTTCACATGCTTATAGATGAGCTATTTATGAACTTACATACTTTTTTACAAAAATTTAGTTGATTTGAAATCATAATCTTACGTCTTCTCTTCATTTTGTTTTCCTTAACTTCATGTACTTATCTAGTAAGACAATCCCATCAGAAGAATCAGTTGTCTAATGAGAAAAATTAGACAAGTTGGGAGACACAAGTTATTATACTGGAGAGACGTAAAGATCTGAGTTAATTTGATGTTTTCTCATTCTATTCTCTAAGATCTCCCTGCCAACATCTCTGTCACACGGAATCTTTTAATGTAAAATTCGGAATATTAAATGTTCTACTATATCTAAAAACAGAGATACATTCTATTTAACATGAATATAATTTGTCAATATAAAATATTTTAACTATTAAATTGATAATTGAAAATATAAATTAAACACATTTGATTTATTTTACATTATAATTATTTAATGTATAGTAAATTTGTTTGAAATATATACATCGCAGTCTAATTAGAAGATGCAATTTATAACTATTTAAATACGACCTAAAATAAAAAAAAGTTTAAGTGTTCAAAGTCTCATATTTTTATGTTTCTAATACATTTATTGTGCCATTTCTTATGCACAAAAGAAAAGACTAAAGAGTAGTAAAATGTAGAAGAACTAAACTAAATCTAAGCGAGTCCAATGGATAGGGTAGGTTGTTAAAGCGCCTCATTCGACGCTGGGGCCAAATGATGTCTGATAACATATGTGAACTAAATGCACTACTAAAACTCGCATGGTAGACAGCTTCACGTCATGAGCCAAAAAGACGAGAGAGAGGTTCCGTGGCTGACAAATTTAAAGACACTAGCATATCGCCTCTAATTTTCTGTCCAATTTTGCCATTTTCAATCCTGTTTAATAGCTAAAATGTCATTAATTATTGGATAGAGTGGGACAGTCTCTAACTTCTGTCTACTAACTAAAACATTGTCGTTTTTGTCATTGAATAGAGTTAAATAAGATAAAATTGTACAGAAAATTCGAAATACATATAGGAGGTACCTGACCATGAATTTAGGTTTTGATTTACGAGTCTTGTAAAAATAGTCCAGCCTAAGCATCATTATGCTGGACTTTGCAGGGCCTAGGGGTTAGGGCCTCAAACAGCTGTATAATTATACCTGCAGTGTAACTGGGCCTGGAAAATTCCAATAGAGTACGGCTTCAAAAGTCCACCCCCATTCTGTCTGAAATTCAGTGGGGATTCTACTCTCTCTCATGTCACAAATTAATTATATAGAGACTATATGTATATATATATATGCTAATTGCTCAAAGGGGAATTGTATTACTGCTCTAGCTCTTTTGCTGTTATGTCATTATGAAGCAAAGTGTTGAACTTAAAACAGATGACAGTTAAACTGTTCTAGTCATTTTAATTCCATGTTCTCAAGAATAACACTGAAAATGCTTGTCTTTTCTCCATCTATTGGTTTTAACTTTTAACCGTTAAACGAACCTGCTCCATGACCAGTACCGGTTCCAAGAAGTCAGTAAAATACTCAAAGGAAAAGCATGCACAGGCAGCAACTGTTGACACCAAAGTTGGACAATATGGAAGAGATAGGGACATCTGATAAAACGGAAGTAAGAGGCTTGTTGCACACGGCCCTATAGATCCTAGGAAAATCCTATAGTAATTATGAAGAAATTTTACATATTGAAGTGTATGCAGAGTAGTGCACTTATTAGTTATTATTCAGCGTAGGGTCCAGTTAAAAAAAGCACTCAGATAATTAATTGAAAGGAGTTAACAACAAAAGTCAATCCATGACTTCAGTCAGTAGTGGCTGATTCATTAGCTGAGTCAGGAAGACCCTCTGGCTTAGAAGGATCAGTACCGACGTTGGGAGATCCATCTTTTCCAGGTGAAGCAGGCTTGTCAACGGTAGCTGCTCTGGGTGTAGGTGTAGGTGTCGGTGTCGGTGTCGGGGTTCGGATTGGGGTTTTTCTGTCCTTGCCATCTTTTCCTTCCCTTGCATCTTTCAGGTATTTAACTGACTCCTTCATATGGTTCTTGTCATCCTTAGCTTCCTTTTTAGCGTCTTCGCCGTCTTTTTTATCGTTATCATCAGTTTTTGGTGGAGGCGGCATCATATGTGGCGGAGGGTTCTGTTTCAGCTTCACAAATATTTGCCTCAGCCTCGACAGATCAGTGGGCTTCCCAGGTTTTGGACCTTGAATTACGGTAATAGATGGCTTCTTTTCAGGGTCTTTCCTTGATCTCTTCATGTCAATAGTTGGCACCTCTCTAGGAATGATCTCTGCAATAGCCTTCCAGTAATGTAGGTGAGCTTCTTTGTGGAATTTCTCTTGGTTGGCCAAGTACAACTGCAGAGAGAGAGAGAGAGAGAGGGAGAGAGACACACACACCCACGTAGGGAGAGAGAGCTTAAGCATCTGTACCACAATATTAAAAGGAAATCGATTTAAACATAAAACAAGAGGTTAGTTTTACCTTCTCTCTTTCTCTGTTCTGAGCCATGTTAGTCTCACAAGTGAGCTGCCTTTTCTCATAAAAAGCTCTTTTATACTCTTCAGCTTCATTGATTATCTGATTTCGCATTTCCTTCTCTATTCTCTCCTTTTCCTCAAGGTGCATGGCATTTTGCCTGCAGCAAATGGAATTGACGGTAAGTTTTCGTGAGAGCAACAACCATATTAACAAGATATCTGACGTTTTCAACCGAAATAGTCTGCATACAGTCCTAAAAGCTACTACATCTCAAACATGTAAACGTCAATTTTTCATTCGGCACTTACGCAAACTAGCTGGCACGGAAATTATCTTATATTCTTATTCCTTGTTTCGTTTAGAAAGAAACTCAGGAGGGATATCCTTAAATTCTTCAGTGTCCTAATCATTGATCCATCACCGGAAGAGATGGTGGGATTGGACTTGGGAACATTGTCACTGTCGAACGTCAGGAATAACTCCATAATACGAATGTTAGACTAAATTACATGTGCACTACATATCAAAAGGGACTACTAATTTCAATTTATCTATGTTGAAGTAACATTTAGTTCACGACTTCAAACACAAAATCCTTTGAAAACGCCCCACTTACGTTTTAATCGGACAATAACAGGTTAATGCTGAAGTTATCAACGAGACGAAGACGAGATATAAATATAATGGAAAAAACAAAAATGCACATTCAACCAAGAAACGACCAACTAAGAAAAGAAAACTCACCGGCGCCACTCCCGTAACTTAGTGCCTTCCTCACGCATCTGGTTAGGGTCAGGCAGAAGTGGCCCATCGGAGACAAAATCGTAACCACCTGCACCCGCCTTCTTCTCAACCGGCACCACCCGCTCCGACTCAAAGGGTGATACATGTTCAGGATTGGGTGTAGACACTCCGAAACCATACACATCATGAGAATGTGGGATGTTGGCGGGAGAGGCGATAACGTTGGAAGGATCGATGTTGAGGTCATCGACCATGACAGATGGTGGTGGGTCTCCAGAGAAACTTTCACCGTTTAACGGAGGGGAGAATTCGGAGGATTCATAATTATGGAGGGAGTTGTAGGCATCTTCGTCGAAGGGGCCGGTAGTTGCGTTGGATGAATCATGGTCGTTTTGGACTTCTAACGAGTCAAAGGATTCCATTAACGTTAGAACATAGGATCGCTATATGTTGTTCAGTAGCTGAGATTAAGAAAATGGAATCTCTCTCTGTCTCTCTTGCTGATACTCTAGGTATGAGAGCAAACGTTCGTTGAGCTATTTTCTCTCATCTCCTTCTCTCTCTCTCAATTCATCGCTGTGTTCGGATCTTCGTTGCATAAAAAGTCGTCGACCAATTTTGAATCATTTAAGGTAGCGGCGTCGTTTATTGGTTACATACCTGCATTAATTTTGTGCTCATGTGCAAGTAAATTAAGAAGCCGTTAATTTCTGTTTTTTTATTGTTTTTAGTTTATATTTTTTTACATATTATGTAAAATTTAAATATAAATTATTTTTACGAATTAATAAATAAATAGATAAATTTTAAAATTATTATATTTTATAAAATAAATAATTAAAATTATTTATAAATTAATATTTATTTTTAATTTTAAACAAAACTTATTTAAAATTGATATATTTTGAAGATAATTTAAATAATTTAATTATTGATAATTAATATTAAGTAATTAAATAATATATATTTACTTAATGATAAATCATATTGTAAAAATAAAAATCACTTTTTATGATTTTCATAATTTATAAAAACTAAAAAAAACTAAAACACTCTTCCCCTCTAGCTAAAAGCTTTTTGGCAAAGCCTGGTCACCTTAGTCATCACTAAACTCAATCAAACAATTTTTTTTACTAATTTGAAAACAAAAATAAAAACAAAAAATAAAAATAAAAATAAACAACCCTAAGATAAGTGAAATATTTTTCTCTTACTGCACCTAATTACAGTTCTAATTTCTAACTATTAACTTTCAAGCTCTTAATTTCTACAAAAATATCAAGAAAAAATTAAATCATTAGCAATTATTGGAAGAAAAAAGTTTGGTTGGATAATTGATAAATACTGATGATCATTATTATTAATAATAAAATATCATTTTTATAAAGTAAGTTTTTATTTAATAATAGTAATTATTAAAAACTGCAAAAATAATAGTTATTAAGTGATTTGCTATCATTTACCATTGATATTTTAGCTCCCAAGAGTAATTGTAGGTCTATTTTTTTATTGCAATACAATTTTTAAAATCATTGCAAAGCTTCGACCCACTAGACTTCAAGCAGTGCTGAAGTTTCATATCAATCTAACATAAGGTGTTTTCATTAGGAATGATAATGAACCGGGTTGAGGTAGTGAAAAATGGCCTAGGCCTTAAAAACCAGGCCCAGAGTTGAGTCCTGTTTGAGCTTGACCAGGCTCCACAGACCCAAGAACCTATCGGCTTAACCCAGACCGATATTTTTTATTTTTTAAGAAATGAAAGAAAAAGATTAAAATTAAAGTTATCAATTCAATTAGGGTTAATTACTAAAAAAGTCCAAATTTTTCAATTTTTCAGTAATAGCTGAAACTTTATAAAGTAGCAATAAAATACTCAAACTATTAATTTTTCTCCATTCTAGCCTATTGTGCCTGAAATAAGTTCTAAAAATACCTAGGTTATTCTACTCGCAAGTATACGAGGTAGTTGTAGTTGATTATCTAGGGTCATCTCCTACAGAGGTGAAATTATTCTACTCAAATTAATCTTGAACAAAAATAAAAATAAATCCAATCCTAAACATTTTATCCCGATTTGTTGAGTGAAGGCTTAAAAGGAAATCACAAAATTAAAATGAAAAGTAAACGGAATTAACTGTGAGCAAAAAAGAATAGATTAATCAAAGTAGAAAACTCTTGAGAATTAATTTCACTAATTTAATCTCCTATGTATGACTAAGAGGAAATGATTGGATAGTTGTCTTACTAAAGTTACCAATTGAGTTCTAAAATCAATTTAAATAACAAACTAATCCAACTTTTGCATTCAGTAAGTTTATCATCCAAATTAATTATTAAACCCAGCTAATAATTACCACTTAAGTTAATATATTTCTAATTATTAACCTAAGTGTAACATACCACTTCCATAGAGCATATGCCCAAACATACCAGAAGATATTCGAGAATATACCTTACGAGAATGGCACGTTTGAACAATCACATTAACTTATTTAAGGCATCACGGGTATCACAAGTATTAAAAAAGACCAATTCTTCCCATTTCATTCACTAAAAATAAACTTACATAGTGTCATTACAACTCATAATATATGTATATACATTACATAACATTTGAGAGTTTAATACTCCATACAAAATGTTTAACATGAAATGGGATGCTAAATTAAAACATTCTAACTAAATTCCTAAGATTTAGTTGATCAGACCTTTGAGCCATTCTCGTCCCCAAAATACAAGCACTAGACTTCTACTATAACACCTTAGTAGTTAGAACTCCTTTGAACCTGAAAAACAACGTTGCAATTTTGATGAGTTTGCGAACTCAGTGAGTGAATCATTATTGATGTATTCACTCAAGTCAGAACACCAAGATAAATTGTATCCCAATTCAATAAGTATATCACATCATCCAATATTGAATAACACATCACATTTTGTCATATTTCAATAAGTACAACATGTACACAAACAATGCATATCACTATTTCAAAACAATTCAATAATTCATCTCAATCATTCATATGATACATGTAAAGTTGTATATGCAAATGCAGATGTGATTCCGTTCTTATTTTATTTTATTGTAACCAAACACCTTTCAACCTAATTTACTGTCCCGTATTCGTTATGGATACTAAGCTCATTTTTGACCCAAATCTGTTATATATTTCGAGTCCATGTTATCTGAGCCTGAGGCTCCTCTCATCATTTTGAGCTCAAGGCTCTTTTCTCACATTGGTCACTCTGGTCACAACTCCTTTAACTGATCATGAATGTCAAATGCAATGATATGAATAATCTCACACATCATTTGCTTTCATCAGTGCAACTGATTATCGATAATTCACATCTAATTTGAATCAAATAAGCGTTTCATAGATAATCACATAACCAACAATTGACATTCAATTTAAAAACACTGTCATATTGTGACACCTCACTTCCATTGAGCATATATCTGTACATCCTGAGGATATTCAGACACATATCCTGTGAAAACGACGCGCTAGAGCAGTCAAATAACTCTCATTACAAATCTTTTTTTTAAACATCACACGCATTTTTCGAAAAATGAATAATCAATTTCGGCCCATTTTATTCATAAACATTTTCAATTTACAAATGTTACAATTAATATACATATCATCAGAATTTTAGTAGTCACTTGGGCCCATTACAGATATAAACACTTTTAGTCATAAAGTCATTACATTACAGAATCATTCACATACACATTGTATAGTATTTGTGAATACACCTTTTAATACAAAATAATGAATTATAATGCAGACACGAATTGATCCCGACTTCTATCTCTTACTCGGATGCAGTGGCTAGACTCCAATTTGTCTAACCGGAGATCTCCTCTAAGCCTAAAAATATGTTGCAAATTTTAGGGTAAGTTTTGCGAACTCAGTGAGTGGACCATCCTCGATGTCTCACTCAATCACATAACACATTAATTCATATACTCACGTAATTCACATCATTTCACTAATCAACATATTGAATCATATATACTTCATATTCACTTAATTCATATTTCACTTCAGAAATCATTCAAACTATTTATTTCAATCATTTAAATCATACATATCAAATGCATATGCAATGTTCATGAGACTCACTTCTAGTTGTTATTGTTGTGATCGAGTGCTTGTAACTGTCCTGTATCCATTGTGGATATTGGGCTCATTAATAATTGTCCCTTATCCGTTGGAGATATAGGGCTCATTATACATAGTGAGCCTGAGGCTCTTACCATATTATGAGCTTTAAGCTCTTTTTTATGAGCTTTAAGCTCTTTTTCACTTTATAAGCTTTAAGCTCTTTTTCGGTGGCTATTCCGGTCACAACAGTCTTTATGTTGTCATGAATTTATGTAATGAAATGCATCACATGTATTCAATCAATCAATTGTGCTCAATTTTACACTTTCACATTCATGTTCAGATTTTCATTCACATTTATCATCAGACCTTGGTCCGACATCAACATTTAAGTTGAGAATCAATTATTCATTCAAATTCACATTCAAGGAGCATTTCCAATGATTTATACATGCATCAAATGCCTCGAACATTTATTGTTCAGAATCAACACATTCACATCATATAATTCAATACAAAATTTTAAAATAAAACAAACAATGAAAGTGAGACCATCTACGTCGACTCACATTATGGTCCAGATTTGTTGGGCCCCGATTCTTTTTCTTACAAATAAGCATTTGTTCAGTTCTTTTTAAGGTTTAATTTGATTAATTTGTTTTGGTTAGGATTTTATTAAAATGTCTATGGGTGGAGGAAATTTTTTTTATTCTTAGATTGATGGTATTAAAAGGAGAAATTAAGATTAAGTTAGAGAATTTTATGGTGTTAGTGAAATTGAAAGAATAATATTGCATAAGGACATTTTGGGAAGGTCACTTAAGTTGATAAAGG
>JANQAP020000584.1:831836-842130 GCA_026874005.2 Erythroxylum coriaceum
AGGTTCACTTAAGATCTCATTCAAGCCTAATTACCTCATATGGAAGCACCCTAGCATTGGTTAGTTCAAACTTCACTTAAAAGACAACTCTTTTTCTCCATAAGCCTGGCTACGATCGTGGTATCCCTGTCATAGTCGTGACAGAAACATTTTATGGCCAGGCCACAATCGTGGGTTGAGGCCATGATTGTGACAAAAACTTTATTTTGTGAGGCCACGATCATAGGATAAGAGCCACGATCGTGCCCTGCATTATTCTTCCTTCATCTACACGAATTTAACACGTATACAAACATCAATTCTACTCCAAATTTTCAAAAATTCGTACACATTAATGCAATTTCATTTCATGTTAATTATACTACCCATTTATTGTATTAAATTCTCTAACCTCTACTTATTTGATTCAACATTTCCTACTTAATCTCTTCATTCATGAAATCCTATTCTTTTTCCATAATTCCTCATTCATAAACCATCAAAAAATTCATTCACTATGTTATGTCCATTTAACACTCTAAACATTTCACATTTAGATGCATTGGCATCAAACATCCTTTTCCTTAAAGTATAACATTAAGATCAATCAAAACTTATCACTTATTTAACTAATTTTTCCAACATCAAATTATGTTCATTTTAAGCCCAAATTAAGTCCAAAAGCATCATAGTTATATATCTCATCCCTAATTGGTTCAAACATTGCATAATCAAAACATTACCATGAAAAATTACTTCCCACGATCGTGGCATCCCCTGCCACAATCGTGACAGAAACTGATCTCCCATTTTTCCTGCAGTTTTTCCTGTTTTTCTTAGGACAGATTTTTAGGTCAATTTGGTTTGACTATTATGACATAGAAAATGAGGTATTTAGGCAATACCTTCTTCTAAACAAATGTCCCTATATGTCTTAAGTTTCTAATGACATCAATTCATGTAGTTTGGTTCAGTATTCTGCAAGTTATATTCAAAATACTACGGACTATTCTCGTACCATGACAACACACAGTCTCAACTTCAAGCCAAATTGAAAGACCCTTAAGGACAGAATTCAAATTCAATTCCTTTATAAAAATTGTAGTCATATGTCTCTAGTTTAATATAAATTAAAAATCATCTAATTTGGATATCTATAGATCAAGATATGGCCAAAATACATATGCATATTCAGTAAAAATACTCCATCTAACATATTTCAGAACACATTTAACTTCATTTTCATCCTAGTCTCTTTTGCGTAGTCTATCATTTCTAGCTCATGTCGTCATTATCTCCTCTTCATTCCTACTTCCACTTCAACTCAATATCATTCACAAACAAATCAAAATCGATGAGTGATTATAAACACCAAAAATAGAACACATATATATACACATTCATCACATGTTCAACTTCATTAACACCTTCATTTCTCTTCTAATTTGTCCTTTTAATTCCCCTCCTTTCAAGACATCACATTGCTCCCTTTCTTTAGCTCTAAACTCATATTTGTTTCATTTCTAAAACCACCAAATAGATACACATTATATATATTATAAACAGAACATGAAACATTCATTTACTAAAATTTTTCTGCACATTTACTACACCATTTAAATGCTCTTTCAATTCCAACCTCATCTCTACAACAATTTATGAAATATCACCCATAATATACACAAAAATAGGACATTTTTATATCCATTTTTCTCATCCATGTTTCAGCATGTACACATCCTCATTTTATGTTCATTTAACTCTTAACTGTCATTTTTCTCATCCATGTTTCAGCATGTACACATCCTCATTTTATGTTCATTTAACTCTTAACTGTCATCAAAACATGTTCTATTCAACAAATAAAGAAGAGTAATGCTTTATACTCACTTGTTTACTTCAAGATCTTTAAAAATCACCTAACCTAGCTTTCCCATGTATCACAAGATCATCATCATTCAAGGAGTGATTTGGGTCATTTTGTAGCAAGATGAAGAGGACAACAAGGATCTTGAAGTGGGTGGTTTTATTGTCAACAAAAATCAAGGTTCTGAAGGTAGAGAGCAAGAATCGTAATTTGAAAAGAAGAAGAAATGAAGAAGATGAATATGGGAGAAACTTACGAGGAGAGGAGCAAATAGCAAGTGAAAGACTAAAAATGAGAATTGGTCTTTCACTTAATAAAAATTGTGGGTTAAACAAGTGGTGTGGCAAGTGACAACTTTGTTATGGTCCTCTTTTGATCTTTTTAAAAAATGCTAGTCTATTTGTCTCCCAATTCTAATCCAATTCACTCCCAATTTTAAATGACAGGTGTCATTAAATCCCAATATCATATAACAATTATTTCTTTTGTCACTTGTCACTTATTTCTACTACCATTTATCGATTATTCTGCCACTTGACATTTTTTCTAGTTAATAAATACCCAAAATTTCAGAAAATTCTCAAATTTCACCAGAAATTCTAAACCACCAACTATACACTCCAACTAAATTTTCAAGACATAAAATCCATAATTCACGTTATAATCACATTAAAATAATCATTTATACCCTGAAATGTCAAATGAGTGCATGACCAAATTATTGTAATGTGTGCAATAATCAATTTCACGTACATGAATGCTATATTATGCATGAGTATGAAATGCATTTTTCTAATCTCTCATTGTTATTTCTTATTTATAGAAATCTAAGGTTCTAACCCTTAGTAGGGAAACAGGATATTAGACATATACAATCCTGAAATATCAAACTCAGACCAACAATGTCAGGAAGTATAACAATCATATAAATATCAATTCAATAACTGAAATTTAACCAAAAATAAATCAATCATAGTGAGAAACATCTAGGTTAACTCACAGTATGCTCCAGAAAAGCTATTGCCTTGATGATCCTGCAATGTCTGGAAGTTGACGAAAGCCTTGTGTATCTATCGTCATACAATACACACATAATTCACAAATTACTCAGTTATTTGATCAAATGAATATACAATCATACACTTGTATATGTGTCATGTTTCAATACATGCTCAATTGACTTTCTGGGTATGTATTCTTATACATAGATCTTGACTATTCAATTTGTGCTTATATGCCCTAAGACTATTTGAACATTATATTTTGTATACTACCATTTTGCAATCAGGTTTGTACCTTTAAGTTAGCTTAATATACTCCAAATTCATCAACCATACTTTACACTTATCCTTGAACATTTTCATCATCAAAAAGCCTCTTATAACACACACACACACACACACACACACAATTGTTACTTTAAATCTAGAATTTCAACAAGCTAGATCTATACATTCACCAACATTTTTGCAGTAATATATATTCATACATTTACCCAATTCTCATTCATAATTACCCTATGTTCTTTAATGCTCATTCGTCCATACCTTATACACATTACTCATGTCCTTAAGATTATGTTTCCATTAAAAGAACTCATTTATTCCTTTAACTAATCATAATTTTCATATTTGAACTCAACCATATCAAAATAGTCCATTCTTTAGGTTATGACATCAATTAACTACATAAACTTATCAAGTTGTTAGCCAATTAGTCAAGCAATAATCTAGGCTCATTCCTAGCCTTAATCAAGTCCAAATATACCAATTTAGAGTGAAATTTCTCAGCTGGTTCAACATGTGCACAAGGCTGAAATTAAATTTCCAGAATTTGTCATCAACATCACTAATGTGTATAACTTTACTACCTTCAATACTTCACAAATTTTACAAGCTTAGAGACATCACTAACACCTAAAATTTTCCATATGTCATGTATTTTAAGGTAGCTTCATTTCAAGTTAATTTAAATTCCATATTGGTTACACTAAGGCTTACAAAATTATGCTCGCTTATGTCATTAACAGTCACTTTTTACAAATATACCAACAACTCTAATTTTCCATATTCGAAAACACCTTAATAAGACCTATCTTTAGGATGAATTCCTCATCAATTATTCTTCAAATCACAACTTAAATCATCCATACAACACCCCATAAACTACTATTTTAGTACATGCAAAAACGGAACAGAATAGTACCCATTCATTCTCCATTTTCAGCACATTTTGAACACCAAATTGAAATTCAATCTATCCCTATTCAGTCATAATAAAAATTCTGCTAATATATACCACAATAGGTCAGCATTTCACTTACATGATTAGCTTGAATGCCATCTCCAAATGTCAAGCTTGCTTAGCCTCACATACATTAGTCCATATGAGATTACTAATAGAATAGGACCATTGGCTTACAAGTTAGCTTTACCAACAGAAATGACTCAGATTCACATTAAATTTTATGTCAGTATGCTCAGGAGATATCGGTCAGATCCGACACATGTGTTACCAGCATAAGAAGTTGAAATTGTAAGTAATTTGAGTTATGTTGAGGAACCAGTTAATATAGTAGGTTATCAGACGAAGCAATTGAGAAACTGAGTGATCCCATTCATTTAAGTCCTTTGGAGGAATCATTCCAATGAAAAAGCTACATGGGAGACAAAGAAAAACATGAGCAAACAATACCCTCTTCTGTTTGATCAATCAGGTAAGAATTTCAAGGACGAAATTTTAAGGAGAGAATTTTAATAATCCGTTTTCCATACTAAGGGTTAGGACTCAGATAATTGTAGATGAGAAATAACATTGAAAAATTATGAAGTGCATTGCATACACATGCATATCATTAGCATACACACACGAATTTTGATTTTTGTACACATTGCAAAGGCTGTATATGCATTCAATTGACATATTCTAGGGTATAAAAGATTTAAAATGATTATGATGTAAAATGTGAATTATTATGTCTTGAATTTTGATTTGGTGAATTATAATTAGTAATTTGAAACTAATTATTACAATTGGGAGATTTATAAATTTATGTGTATTTTTGGACTAGGAAAAATGTCAAGTGGCAAGACAAATTGACACATGGTAGTAGAAATAAGTGTCACATGGTATTGGGAATTAAGTGACAAGTGGCTTTGATAATTAAGTGACAAATGTCTTAAAAATTGAGAGATAAATGGACTAATTATTAAAGGACATATGTTAGCATAAGTAAAAGACATTTTTGCTTAGTTCTTTACATGATAAGTGTCATGACACTCACCATGTTTTTAACCCACACGATATACACATATTTGAATACCATCTTTCATTTCTTTTTTTTTACTACATGCTCTCATCTTCTTCTTTCTTCTCTCCATTCACGACATTAACAACCCATACTCACAATGTGAGTTTTGTTAACATCCTTCATTCAGCCACTCTAAATATTTCATTGTCTTTACTTTGATGATAAAAACCCAGCCTATTCTACCTTGAAAGTTTGATGATCATGTAAGCATGGAGAGCTAGGGTTACTTGATGAATTGAGGAGCTTTGAATCAACTTATTCAACCTCAAACTAGGTTCATTTTGTGTGATTTTTGAATCAACTAAGGATAAGCTACTTTACTTTGGCGCATTTAGACTTGATTGAGGCTTAAAATGAACCTAGTTTGAGGTTGAATAAGTTGATAAAGTGTTTGATATGTTTAGGTTGTTAATTGAGGTTATAACTTAAGGAATGGATTGCTGATATCAATGTGTCTAAAATATGGAAATTCATGAATGATATAGGAATGAAGGTATTATTAAGAATACAATTGTGATCCAAATAATATGAGAAAGGTGGACTAGGTATGAATGAATGAAAATTGGGATATTATGTGATTATATAATGTTAGAAAAGGAATTGGTGAATGTATGATTGATGATATTAGAATAATCAAGTTTACTTGAGGTATAAACCTAAGTGCAAGCTAGACATATACAAAATTATAATGTTTGAATGATCATGAATTGTGATTAAGGATATACACCAGGGAATAGTCAATTGAGCATGCATTGTACATGACACACATATATATATATATATTTATGATTGGATATTAATATGATTGATCAACTTAGTAATGTGTGTACAATGTGTGTGTATTGTATGAATTAGATGCTCAAGTCAAACGCTAGCATCTAGGCATTGCTATTTCGTGAGGCAATAGCTTATCTGGAGCTTACTGTGAGTCAACCTAGATTTTTTCTCACTAGGATTGATTTGTTTCTGTTTAAATTTCAGCTATTGAACTGTTATTGATGTGATTGATAATTCTGAAAACTTATGATTCGAGGAGTTTGATAATTGAGATTGTATTAGGAGTGTTTCATGATTGAATGTGAATATGAAGAAATATGTGTACTTAACAAAACGTTGAATGCCAAACTTAGATCCGATAAATATGAAAAATGATTGTGTCTGTAATGAATGAAAATTATTGAAAGTGTTATATGTGAATTGATGCATTTCATTACATTGATATGCATGATCAGATAAAGGAGTTGTGATTGGAGTGACTAGTGAAAAAGAGCTTAAAGCTCATAAATGCACATAGATAGCCATAAGCTCAGTATTTAATGAGTTTGGTATCCATAATAGGTACGAGGCAGTTATTAATGAGTCCAATATCTACAACGGATATTGGACAGTAAAATGATGCTCGGTCACAACAAAGTAATAATAAAAGTGAGTCATATGTGCATTTGCATATATAATTTGATATGTATTAAATGAATGATTGAAATGAATTGTTTGGACTATTTTGAAATAGAAATGCAAAATAGTGTACACAAATTGTATTTATTAAAGCATGATGAAATGTAAAGTGATAATTCAATATTTGATGATATGATTTTATCTATGAATTGAATTATAAATTGTCTTTGTGTTTTGATCTGAGTGAGCACATCGAGGATGGTTCATTCACTGAGTTCACAAAACTCATCAAAATTGTAAATGTTGATTTTCAGGTACGAGGATGACTTAGCTCCTAAGGCAAACTAGTAGAAGTCTAATTCTGTCCATTTTGGAAGTCACGAATAGCTCAAAGGTCTGGTCAGCTAATACTGAGGAGTTTAGTTAGAATATTTTTGTTTAGTTCCTCATTCCATGTAGAATATGTTGTAAAGAGTAGTAAACTCTCATATGTTTTTGATATTGTATATATGGATTATTTAGCGAAATGCTACAGTGTAAATTATGTTTGTGAATGAAATGAGGAGTTGATATTTTGATTATTGATGTTCTGTATGATGCCATATAAGTGAATGTAATTGCTCTGCCAGGGTATATTCCCAAATGTCCTTCGGATGTTCGGGCATGTGCCTTATGGAGATGGGATGTTACATGAAAGCAGAAAGAGACACCTCTCTAATGTAGAAACAACATAAGACATTTCTTCAGATGTTTATTGACTAATTACTCCTTTTGCATTGACCCCTCTTGCAATTAGATTCATACCTATTAAATTAAACTTGCCAAATGTAGCATTATTTTGTAAGGTAACTTTACCTTATTTGAAATATATTTTAATTTCAAAAAAACTAATAATTTTATTTTATTAGCTAAATAATAATATATTAATCAATTTATCAAGACAATACAATTAAGTCTTTGATTAAATTTTTATATATAATAGTATTGATAAATAAGATAATTAATTTCTTATTTTTATTTATAATTTAGTTTCTATAAATAATTAATAATAATATGATTGATCTGTTATTAAGTAATAATATGTATCAATAAATTATTAAACAAATATTTTAATTTCTTTAATGCATATCAAACTCTGCAATTTGCTATTTCATTACATATTTCAACAATATTCAGGTAATAAAAATAATGATAAAACTTAACAAAATAATTAATTTCTGTTTTTTAGTTTTTTACAAAAATAATGTCTTTCTACAGGATTTTATAAATAAAAAATGTAGTTAAATTGATAAATTGTAGTGATATGTTCGTGTTTTTTATTCTTAAAAAAAGGTAAAATAGTACGTCTAGTTGGTAAAAATATTGCTTGTCATTTTGTTGGTCAAATTTACATTGCACTTTACCTGGGGAGGGAGATTGGACAGACCACCACATGTTTCAAAAATTCACGTAATTTTCTCATTCACTGGGCTGATACGCCAGGAACACCATTTACCTTCGTTTCACCCCAATTTTACTGTGGCAAACATGAAACTAAACATCAACATCAACATCAACGTATACGTGTCAGAAACTCTGTTGTTCCTTATTCACCCCAAAGATAAAGCAGATAACACTGACACCCGCTACCGAATCAGACTTATTGGCCACCCAAATGTTTGTATTAGTTTTTGGTTCCTTGTAACACTTGATCCTTCAGCCACCACAATGGTCTCTAAATGTTAGCCACCAGCGAATTCACCATCAATAATCGCCGGCAACCGGAGCCGAGCCCATCTGAGTCAACCCCTCCAAGAGTTCTCTCCATTTTGTCTTCCGTGATAGAGAAGCTAGTCGCTAGGAATGACCGTCTCGTTGATTTCTTGGACCAGAAACTGGTTGGAATGACGTCTTCTAGTTTAGCCCTTCTTGGAAAGGGCTTAAATGCATTTCATGGCGTGAGGGCTCCAAACATAACCGTTCTTAAGTACTTGGAGAGGCTTTACAAATACGCAAATTGTAGCCCAGCTTGTTTTGTGGTTGGGTATGTGTATATAGACAGGCTGGTACACAAGTACCCTGACTCGCTTGTGGTTTCGTTGAATGTACATAGGTTGCTGATTACGAGTGTCATGATTGCTTCCAAAATGCTGGATGATGTGTATGCTCTCTTTCTTCCTTCTGAATAAACTACTATAACATAGGTTCTGTACTTTGCTTATAATCATAACAATTTGCATGTATATCTTTTGTTATCTTCCCAAGCCGCTGGGTGATTGTATATGGACGATACCATATGACTTCTAAGTCCGGCCATTCAAAGATAAGTATACACTAGTATGGTTTTCCTAGAACTGAGCTCGAAGCTAAGCTAATCAAGAGAGACTCCGTCTTCTCTCTTTCTGATACGTATGTGACATGTCTAATATAATTGAATTGGCAGAGACCCTTCTGCTAGATAATTCGCTTATTAGATCATCACCAAGCAAGATACTCTGATTATCTTACTTGGGTCAAAAAGAAATTGATAAGGTATGGGACGAAATGCAAATGATATTTACTGTAAAGATGGTCAACTTACGGTTCAGTACTCAGAAGAAAGCTCAAATTCGTGTATTGTCAAGGGATAGGGATCACATGCCTTGTGAGATGAGTTGGTGACTAAGTGTCCAACCTGAGTTAGAACTAACCGTGTTTAGTTTGTTACACTTCTTATGTGCGTCTATTTAGATTTCTGCTGTATTTGTGGTCATATGCTCAAATTATGTTTAATTAACAGTAATTTTCTCAGTACTTGCTATAATAATTGCAGGCATTACAACAATGCTTTCTATGCTCGGATTGGAGGTGTGAGCAATGCAGAGCTGAACAGGCTCGAAATTGAATTCCTTTTCCTGTTGGATTTCGGTGTTATGGTAAGTTCTCGGGCGTTTGAGAGTTACTGTATGCACTTGGAGAAAGAGATGATGTTAAATGGTGCAGTGCACAAAATTGAAAGGCCACTTTTGCCCAGTGCGCTGCAGCATCACGATAATACCTCTGCAACACCACCTGAAGAAAATAAAAAATTTCTTCACCAACTCAAGCCGCTGACTGACTTGTTAATTAATTAATTGATTGATTTCTCTGCGTTCTATTTGCTTTATCGGTTATTGTAACACAGGCCACTTTTTCATGAAGTTCCCCTTCTTGTCTTACTCTAATTTTCGGAGTATCGAAACTTACAAATATTACCAAAGTTTTGTTTTTACCACAAGGATTCGTTGTTTAATTTCGAATGCCAAAAGTCCTTAATTTGTAACCAAGATTTGGGATTTAACTGTTCGGTTTTATATGTGTGCATGGGTGAAGATGGTTCCCATTAATGCACCAAATATAGGAATGGTTTTATTCTTCTTATTTTTTAATGTAAAACGAGACATGCATTAGAAGAATAGCATAAAACTACAAGTTGCAAGGCCTTGGAGTCTAACCAGCAAAAGCTGAGGCTACATAGGGGACAGACAAAAGCAACGTGCTAAGTCAGATTTCTCTCTATCCAGAGGTATCCATCTGTGAGGCTTTTAGAGTGCCTGGAGTGCTTTACGGCTTGATTTGTGAGCAGAGTGTTGTTTTTAATAAGCTACTCTTGGCATCTGCATTGTAGTTGAGATGAGGAATTTAACAGGTCTTTTGTTTTCTTGAATGCTTTGTAGTCTCTTCCTTTTTGCTAGAAAAAATAGCCTTTTCCGAATGCTTTCAGGATTGCTTTTACTGGCGATTGC